>JAUPFP010000217.1:0-62500 GCA_036925085.1 Brachycybe producta
AGAAACGTTTTTAAGCAAAAATGGTCCTACAAAATTAAGAGAAACTTGAAATTGTTTTAAAAACTAGAAGAGTAAAGGAGTCAGTTTGAAGTAAAATCTAAAATTGAATTTGAAACTTGCTTTTAAAACATTTTTTTTTAAATATGAAAATTTTAAGCGATTCATTTACTATTCTAGTTTCTAAAACATTTTCGCAATTTCTGTCTTAATTTTTCTTTATAAAAAAAAGCTGAAAGGAAGGTGTTTTCATGGATGTTGATTATCTTTCAAAATAAACTTTTTTATATTAGTTTTTTTAAAGTTATCAATGAGAACAATAAAAAGAACAAGTTTGAGTCATTTAAATTTACTATAAAATGTTTATTTTAAAAGATGGAAATATTTTAAAAAACGTTTATCGTCAATTCTAGTCTTTAAAGTAAAAATTTGAATTTCCATTTTTATTTAAAAAAAAAGGAAAATAAATTTGTGAACAAAATCATTTGAATATCTTACTTTATATTAGCTTTTACACGCTGACCCTACATTTCACCCTGAATTTGGCTGTAATTGTAATTGAAAATTATGTTGTCCACCTTTTAGATTGACCATTGTAGGAGGAGGAGGAGGAGGAGGAGGAGGAGGTCCATTTGGTCAAAAGCAATAAACTTTTTTTTTTTGAGTTTTTTGTTTCTCGATTTCTGAAATTGAGTTGAAATTTCACACGAAAAAAGGAAAAGACAACACAAGAAGAAGAAGAAGAGGATTCTCTTAATATGTCTCTCTGTTTCTTGTTGTTGTTTTCTCAATTTGTGAACAAGAATTACGACTTTGAAACACTTTTCTCGAGATCTTGAAAATTTACTCAAGAAGATCCTCAGAAAAGAAACAACAAGAAAATGGGGTGAAAATGGCTTTTTTTGTGTCCATTTTTCTTCTTTGTTTGTTCACCACTTTGAGAGATGTGTAGAAATGGGGGGGATTTTGAGGAGGAGGGGAGGGGGTGTCAATGAGAAGAAGAAGAAGACAATTGGCAATTTGGGATCCTTTTTTGACATATTTCATTTTTCCACTCTTTCTGTCTATCTTTTTTCTATTGTTAGGTTTTTTTTTTTGTGTCTTTTGAGAATAAAATACATAAAGACAATGTGTAGGGTGGGTTTTTTTTGGTTGTTGTTTTCGAACACAATTGGGAATTTATCTTAAAACAGTCAAAGTAAGAAAATCAGTCATTTCCAATAATAACTAGGCCAAATTGATGAACCAACAAACTTTCTAGTAAATAATTAAACCGAGATATACAGCTCAGCCATATAAAGGTTTTAAATATAGAAAAACAATTCCCGTTGATTATTAAAAATTGGAACCTTGTTTTGAGGCTTCAAGTTCAAGTTTTCGAAATTTTTTTTTTTTATGAAATGAATGAAGAATTAGGAATTTTCATTAAAAGTTCATTTTAAAAGATGTCATCATAGAAAACAGTCTTATTTTTAAAACGTTACTTAGACCAAAGTGAAACTTAAATAAAGCTAAACTTAAAAACTTGAAAATACGGTTAATTCTAGTTTTTAAAATACTTTCAAAATGTTTGTTAATTTGGGATATTTTGCGCAAATGTCATTTGTCTAATTTCTAATTTCATACGGTGTGTTGCACATTGCCTAGTAATTATTGAGAAGGACTGATTTTCTCACTTTGTCACGTCACTTTGAACAGAGAGAAAGAAATGGCGAAATGACACATTTTTGTAATTTTCGCTCAAAAATGTGTCGGATGAAAACTTCTTCAAAATTCACAAAATGGGGGGGGGGGGGGGGGTTGAGTTGAGTGATTGGACCATTTCATTGGAATGGACGAAAATGGATGCTAAAATAGAAGAGAGAGAAAAAAAAAAAAAAAAAAAAAAAAATGGCGCCACAAAAACAATGCAAATTTCTGCAAAAAAAAAACAACCCCAAAAAAGGTGGTTTTAGTTCCTTAATTTATTATATTTTTGAATGTGACAAATAGACATTTATTTACATATACTTTTTTTGTACACATAATGATGGTGATTTGTATCCGACAAATAGACCAAAATGGGGGAAACACAAATAAGACGGTGAAATATTTCATTTTTTATTATTCATAGAGAGAGAGAGAGAGAGTTTTTTAAAGTTGATTTTCATTCTTTTGGTGTTTCCGCATTTCATCATCGGAAATAGTGAATATTTAAAGTGAGTGAAAAACAAGCAATGAAAAAGTTTTAAAGGTGTTTTTGGAATTGAATTGAGATGTTAAAGAATACCCGGATATCCGGAGAAAAAAAACTTCTTATCATTTTTTAAAAAGGTGGAAATTGAAGTCTCCTATTCTGCACACTACTTTATTAGATAAAATGTTTCAAAAAGCGATTATTTTGCAAAGGTTTTAAAACTGCAAATTAATTAAAGTAATTTATAAAATGCAATTCAAAAGTAACATTAAGAAAAAAAAATTGAAAGTTATTTTAAAAACTAGAATGGGGGTAGCTCAATTCACCTTCAAAATTCAACTTAAAAGTTGGGTTAGATTCAAAACTGACTTAAAAAAGTTATTTTAAAAAACATGAATATAACCTTAAGTGTGTTGAGTTACCCTTCTAGTATCTAAAACGCATTCAAGTTTCTTCTTAATTTGTTTTTCCCTTTAGTTAGGAAGGCGGCGGCGGCGGCAATCGGTGAGTTTGGAGAGAGGGAAAGGAAGGAAGGCCGTGTTCACACTTTATATTAATAAGATGTTGTTCAAAGTAAACATTTGTTTTAAATATGGATTTCTTCTAAATATGATTCATGAAAGGATTTAAGGTAGAAAACCCTTTGAAACCAAATTTTATAATAAAAAATGGTCCATTTTAAACATTTGTTTATTTAAGGTGGAGTTTTGCGAAATTTATCCATTTTTTCAAACACAAAAATATCGGAAATTTTTACAAAAAAATCCGGAAGAAGAAAACAAAATCCACTTTTGGAGGATTTGCAGAAAAAATAAGAATGAAACGAATTTTGACGTAAAAATGTTTCTTTATTATTATTATTATTATCGAAATTGAATTTTGGTTTTAGTGGGGGGTGGAGTTATTAAATATTATGGAAAGTGTTTGGAAGAAGGGGGGGGGGGGGCTGTGGGTTGGGTCCTGGAATGTTTTTTAATCTCATTAGAAATTGGGGTTTGATCTCTCTTTTCATTAAGGATTCATTGGATGTCTCCTCCTCCTCCTCCTCCTTCTGTTCTAAACGATGAATTCTAACTGGGGAAGGGGGCCTCGGGGCCCCTCTCTCTGTAATGCAATTTCCGCCTTAACAAATTTATATTAAAATATATACAACAAAGGGAAATTACTGTAGGTGATGGACTCCCCCCCTTTCCCCCTTTGTTAGGAGAAAATTAACATTCTTTATTTTTATATCTTTTTTTTTTCTTCAAAGGAAACTGAATGAAATTTAAAGTTTGTTAGGGACTAGAATAAGTGTAAATGGATACGGATTTCAGTAGTGTTTTCGTCATCTGATAGTTTTTTTTTTCTCCCGTAACTTCAGGAAACGTTTATTTTGAAACGTTGAAATGTTTACAGTGATACAGACAAAAAATATAACATGAATTGAAACTAGAATAATCACCTATATCTTTGACAATTTCAATTTTAACCGTTGAAGTTGATTTGATCCAAGTTCAATTTCAATTAAAAGCTCAATTTTAAAAACAAACTCTTCGTAACAACTAATTCTTCTACTTTGTGTGTTTTTAACGAACTTTAAAGTTAAATTGTGAAGTATTATTTTTTTCTTAGGTGAGAATCTAAATACTCAACTTAATTGAATTAGCTGTGAAATTTAACTCTTCTAGTTTTTTTTTTTTTTGGAGGTTCGTTCAATTTGCAAAAATCACTTGTTTCATTAATGAAACTTTTAATGAGTTGTAATTGTTGTCATCTTCGTCACTTTGAAATTCAGTGAGGTGGAAAGGGGTTAAATTGCTTATATTATAAAAGAGATGGAGATTCATAGTTAGATAGAGAGAGAGAGAGAGAGAGAGAGAGAGAGAGAGAGAGAGAGAGAGAGAAAGAGAATAGAAATGAGAGAGGGAGAGGAGAGAAAGGTGGTCCGGCTGTTTTCGTATCATCATTTGCATATTAATGAGTTGCGTAATATGTGTACTATAGGGACGTGTTGTCGCCTATATGCAAATTAGTAAGATATGAAAAAAGGGGAGGGAGGTGGGTCGCACGTGTTTGCATATTAATTATTATTATTATTATTATTCCTCTTTTGTTTTGAACTCTCTCTTGATCATCTAATTAGGCAGAAAGAGGGTTCGGAACAACCGTTCCTTTCTTCCAGGCTCACACATTCTTCGTGTTCATTTTTCTGCCTCAAAAACGCTTTATTTTTAGCTCCACTTTTGGAAGACGTTTTATTTAGAACGATTATATCGGTACGATATTAAAAAAATTTGGCCACAAAACGTGATAATATGTTTTTAAATGCCCTGAAAATGCCTCAGACGGACTGGAACTGGCCTCACAATGTCTCCAAACAGTACATTTATTTAAAACAATTTTAAAAAATGTTTTTCAAAAAACGGCCAAAACATTTTAAACGTTTTTTTAAAAGCACTTAAAAAAGGTCTCAAGAGGTCCTTCTGTGGCACAAAAATTTATTTGCAAAAACCTGAAAAAGTTTCAAAATTCAACAATTTCTAAAATTAAAAAAAAAAAATAAAAATAAACATTTGATTTAAAAAATTAACGGCCAAAAATCGAAAAAAAAAAATATCAGCTATTTTAAAAATCCCAAAAAAAGGGCTCCTCAGGAGAGCAAACCTGGCGTCAGGACCACGAGAAAGCTCTCTTACGGCTTCGAAAAAAGTATGAATTGCAGTCAAATCTTAAGAAAACCTGTTCCTAAAATACGTCAAAAATGTCTCCGGTTTGGCGTTTGTTTTTTTCAGAAGATGTCATCGTTATCGTCATCGAAGTCGTGTGTTTTTGAATCGACGGAGAATTCTGGACGTTTTCTCGGCCGGGTTGTCTCTTTATTTCTGGTCCTGCTCGTCGTCCAAACGTCCAGGACGCTCTGCCTAAAGAGTTCCGCAAATAAAATAGAATTCCGCGCATTCACACGCAATTCATCGTCTTTATTATAAATAATAAGAAAGAGGGGCCGGGGCCCAAGAGGGGCCCCACCCACTCTTTTATGATTGTAATTGTAATAAGATTTTGCATCACGTTGGGAGTTTTGGATGTTCGTCGTTCGAACCCGCATCCAGTCTGCTCTTTATTGAAAAAATGGCCATCACAATTATAAAACTGATACAATGAGTTAGGTTAGGCTAAGAATAAGGATGTTTTTTTAGAAACTAGAAGGGTAAAACGTGAAGGATGTTTTTTTTTTAAAAAATAACCTTTATATGAGAGTTCGAAAATAAGCTGTTTGATAAAAACATCCTAAGTTGCTTTTTTTTTTTGATAAAAGAGCATTAAATTGGTGACGAAAATTGCATTATGATCCGGACAGATAAGAGCAAACTAAGTGCACTCTTAATTGCTCCCCCTCCCTCCCTCCCTCAGCAAAGAGGAAACTGGTAAAAAGATGATGATGTCACATTGAATTTTAGTCAAATTTTATGAATGTGTGATCCTCTTTGTTTTAATGAGTTTTCATCACTTTGATCATTCTACCCCTCCCCCCTTTTTCCTATTATTTATGCAACTTTTCTAGTCTTCTTCTTTTTCTTCCAAAGTATTTTGTTCTTGTTAAACATCTATTAATGAGTTGGATGTGTCTTCATTGATTTTGTGTAATATGGACACAAATACATGAAGAAGATAAAGGAGGTGGGGGGGGGGGAGGAATTTCACAATCTCCCTCCTTGATTGTGTGTCAGGGGGTAAGATTCCCCCCTTATAAGTCTCATTTATCTCTCTTTCATCACAATGAGAGATGCTTTATGGATCATAAAAAGGGACTTTAGTGTTTTTCTCTCATCTTCATTATCAGAGTGAGAGTTGAGTGACAACGGAATGAGGAATTTTTTTTTAGATATTCCTAGATTGAGGAAGAGTGAAATTAAGGAACACACTTTAATGAGGTGTGTGTTCTCCTATTGAAAAGGGGTTCACCATCAACAAAACCATTTCTTTTAGGTATTTTTTTTTTGTGTGTTAATCATTTTGTCAGATAGAAGATTAAACTTTAATTGACGTTTGAATAAAATCCAAATAAAATTTTATATTTAATGAAAAAAAAAATATCATTTAAACTACCTTTAAGAAACTATCTTTTACCATTCTAGTTTCTAACGAAAGTTGACTGTGGGCTTCTTTAAAGATATAAGGGGTGAGGTCAGAGGTCGCGATCCCCAGTACACCATTTACACAATCATAAGCAACCATGTTGTGTGTGGTCAACATATAATAAGGTCACGTGGTTTGTGTCCACTACATCAACTGACCAACGAAAAAGGGTGTCCGGCACATTTTTTTTTTCTCATCTCGTTGAAAATGTGGTCCGTGTGATCCGTCCGTCCGTCGTCCAATAAACATCCAATGAATATATTTTGTATGCGTGTCGCGCACAACTCCTTTAATTGTTCTCTCTTTCTTTAACACTGGATGGTGGTGGTGGGGGTGGACACTGGTCAGTTATATATGTGTGTACTGTGTCTCAAATTGAGCGTGAATTCTCTGGAGATTTCAGATGTGTTCTTCTTCCTTCTTTCTATCTTTTGGTGTAGTGTATTTACAAGAAGTGCGTTTTGTTCTCTCAAACTTTTTTTTCTAAAAAAAAAGAAAAGCCTTTTTGACTTTTCTTTTCTCTCTCTCTCTCTCTCTCTCTCTCTCTCTCTCTCTCTCTCTCTCTCTATCTATCTATATTCTATGTGTGCTGGTCATTTGGTCAAGCCTCTTTGTTCAGATGACCGTTAAGACCCTGCTAATCGATAGATAACCGTATTATGTTTGTGTTGATATCTATTGGAAGGATTTCAATTGTTGTTGTTGTTCTTTGGTCATCGTCCATCATGTTTTGCAAGATTCTTAAGAGATTAACAGAGAGAAAAACATTGTTAGGAAAAAAAAGGGGTTTTTTACTGTTTTGTATCATTCATTAATAAGGATGGTGGTGGTGGTGGTGGTCATCCTTTTGCCCTTAATGGGAGTTGACCCACTCCTCGATTGACCTCTTCCTTTTTGGTTAATATTATGCAGCCTTTATCTCTTATCGTTCAGTCATTTTGGTACCAATTGTCCTACAACTCTAGTCTAATTATGCAAAAATATCAAAAAAGCAAAATGTTTCTCAATTTGGGGCCAAAGTGCCAATTATGAAGCAACTTCAATTATTGCTTTTTCTAATCAAAATGGCTGGTCATAGAGACTAGATTTGTCTGGTTACTATTATGAGTTGTCAACTAGAGTTCTAGCCTCTTACTAGGTGTTTTTGATTTAAAAAACCCAGTAATTGTTGGGTTAATCTAAACGGGGGATTTTATTTGACAAATTGGCTCTTGAGTCTCACAGGTTGAGAAATATTTGCATAAAAATCTCAGCTTTTTAACCAACCAATCATTATGTTTTTTCTCTCTACATCTTGACTAGTGATTTTATAAAATTACGACTAACATAAAGGAAAAGGAAACTGAAAAGATGCAAAAATAAAAGATAACATTTTTTTCAAATAAAAAAGGTTATTTATTTTGGTTGAGATTTTTTTTTTAAAAAAATGAAAGAACAAAAAAATTCCTTGGAGAAAAATTAAAACAAGTTTGAAAAATGAAGAAAAAGCAACAAAAAATATCTTGATTTGTAGAAGAAAAAAATAAACTTTTTGCTGATTTTTGTCAAATGGAAGAAAAAAGTTTAAAACGTCCTCCGATCATCATTTATTTATTGACGACGACGACGACGATGATGATAACTTATGGTTGGGGGGGGGGGATTTGGAACCCATGAATTTATAACACACAGTGGACTCATATTGTTTAACATGGGTTTTGAGGGGGGGGGGGAAATTGTAGGGTCCCAAACATCATCATCATCATCAAGAAAAGGGGGATAAAAATATCCCATTTCTCTTAGAGAAAAACATTTTCTTGATATTCACACAAAATTGCATTTTTTTTCTTCAGTCTTCTTCTTTTCGAGTAAATTTCGATTAAGTGACTCAAGTGAAACTGACCACTTGATATATATTTTTCTATGAGAGAATTCATTGGACAGAAATTGAAGTTTTTCTTTAAGAGGATGAAAAGGGGGGGGGGGGGTCCGTTTTCTAAACATAAGGGAAAGATAGAGAGAGGGTGGTGGGTTAAGGAATGAAAAAAGTGTCGAAAACACACACACAGGTGATAGATTTTCCTCTTCTTTTTCATCATTATGTCAAAGCAAATGATCGTCATTTTCTCTCTCTCTCTCTTTTTATAAAAATGCTAGACACGAACCTTCTAGTTTATTTTCTCCATTTCCCTCCGTCAAAACATCCTAGAAGAAGGGGGTGGAAAGACATCAGTGTGTGAAATGGCCTTTTCACGATCTTTACTAATATTGGGACACCTAAGATGATGATGTTTTTTTTTCGGAAGAGAAATGGGGGGCTAATACCCCCACCCTCACCCCTTCTCTCTGAGAAAAAAAACCCCATCTTTTTTACTTCAAGAAAAGAAAACTTGAGACTTGAACCACCATCTGAGCTGGACCGCAATCCAGGGTTCTCTAACCTGGATAGAAAATAACCATTTCTAGGTTGCAAACTTAGAGCGCTGCTTAGAGGGTTCCAGTTCGAGTAGTCGGTTTCCAATTTGTTCTCACATTACTTTAGTTTTAATTTATTTCTTGTCTTTCTAATTTAACTAAACACATTTAACTTGAACTCATTTAGTTCTTGTTGTGTGGTGGACACACGAGGTATTAAAGGGACGAACATGTTCCTTCTGAAAATGCAGACGAATAAATAAAAATAACCCAAAAATTCTAAAATCTTCAATAATGTTTGTTCATTGTGTGGAATTTTCTACTTAGAAAGTTCACTTGAACTCTCTCTATCAGCCTATCTTAAACAGGATTCCAACATGGAGCTGCTGCTGCTGCTGCGCCCAGAAACGTTACTATTGTTATTGGGTTTTGACAAAAGCTTTTTACATGCTGTTAGTTGGACTTTTGTCCCTCTGCCATATTCTTTTCTTGGCTGCTTTTAGTCATTTTTTTTTTCCAAATTCAAAGGGAAACCGTTGTTTCATTTGAGGTTTATTTCAACAGGATTTTTCCAAGTTGAACCGGTTTCTCAGATCAAGTTTGAAGTGCGAAAGTTGGAACCGAACTCTCTTTTTTATGAAATAGGTTCCAACATAGAAAAAACAACGTAAGGGGGGGGGGGGGGAACCCCTACACAGAGGGTTTTGAAGTGTTGATCAGTTTGTTTGTTGAATTTGGGCCTTTTTTATTTCTTATTTGAAATATCAAATCCAATCTGGAGAAAATGATGAATGATTGATCAAAGTGTTTTTTTCTGGACACTTTTTCTCGAGAAATATCGAACAGAAATGGAATTTTGCGACACATTTTTTGATGTTCTTCTTCTTTTATGCTATGATGATGTGATGAGATACTAAATAATGGATTGATTGCTTTTCTAGTCTCTATTGGTCCCCCCCACACTTTTTGTTTGAAACTTGAGTTTGGGAATTTTTTTCATCTTGATTTAATTCAATGTGAACATTTTCGCTGATTAAAAAGATAACACGGTGGGTTTTAATTCTCAATTTCTCATCTCTTTTAATTCAATGAATAATTTGGAAGAATTATTTTTTTCTTCTGAAAGAATTTTCTTCTTTTGATGAAGACAAAAAGCCCCCCTCCCACCCCCTCAAAATCCAAGCACATTTGCATAATAATTAGGTAGCTCATTAATATTAAGAAACTCTTTCTCTCTCTCTCTCTCTCTCTCTCTCTCTCTCTCTCTCTCTCTCTCTGAATTGATGAGGATTTTTTTTTAAAAAAAATTCTGCTTCTTCTTCTTTGAGAGAGAGATTTTCATAATTTTCACTCCACTTCCTTCTTTAATACCCGTTTAATTAGTACGATTAATTAACAAGTTGGAATTAAGATATTTCAAAAAGAAGCAGCACAAAAAAAAAAAACGATCAGAATAATAAAACTGAATTAGTCATAATCCGGATAAGAACTAAACTTAATAGCAGTTTTTTTAATTGGGCAATCTTTTAAAACTAAAATATAGTTGATTCACAACTAAGCTGGACAAATTTATTATAAGGGCTAACCTTTAGACAAAGGCTAAACAAAAAGTGTAAAACAGCTAAAGCTCGTCTGAACTTAAAATTAGACGAAAACGAAACTCCTAAAAAGCTAGATGGATAATAGAGGACAAATGGGGCTAAAACGGGACAACAAATTGATCAAATCCTACAGATGGTCATTTTGTAATTCTCTCTTTTGTTTTTCTATTCCGAGTGACCAAAGGATAGAAAGAGAGATTGAAAGAAAAAAAAAGGTTTCTTCCATTTTCCATTTTGATCTGTGAACAATTTTCTAAGGTTTTTTTCCTTCTTTCTGTTCGCTATTTTGTTTGGTTCGTTTCCTTTTTCAACTGGGAATTGAATGTGTAATTGGGTGTAATTGGTGTGACCGTTATTTTAGCCAGAAGCAGCATCAAAAGATAGATAGAAAGAGAGAGAGAGAGAGGGGGGAATCTTTTCTCAATCATTACTGATGGACGGACAGTGGTCAGTGGAGAGTAGTAACAGTAGTAGCAGTTGGTGGTGTTGGTCGAACTGAGCTAATGAGATAAATGTTTCACGTTCACCAAATCAGTGTCACGCAACAATGCCTGACCACCAGGGAGACAAGAAGAAGAACCCATATATATATATAGATAGATAGATAGATAGATAGATAGACCACTAGTAGTATACTGACCACTACTACTTTCTACAATGTAGACTGTGACTGACCAGCGTGAATTTGATACAAAACTTTTATGAGAATTATGAGGGTTTTTTTTTTCTCCTTCCAAAGTCCAATAATTTATTGGAGGTTTTTTTTCTCATCATCATCATCATTGTCCATAATTTTTATTCTGTTCTGGAAATCGAATTTTTGGTCGCAAAAAACACTAAATAGTGGCCATTATTAGAAGGCATGCTATGCTGCTACTACTGGCAGTGGTTGTGGTGGTCAGTTGTTGGTCATTTTTATCTCTTCCTATCCTATACACATTTATGGGTATAGTGGTCAATATTGATAAGGACCATTACTTTGAGGCTGTTGTAATCATTTCTCTCTCTCTCTCTCACTCACTCACTCAATCTTCTCCTGGAGGATTTTTTTTATCTTTTCGCTTTTTTTTTCATTCTGAAGTCACACAACGGTGGCGCTGATTTAGCGCCAAATAGAAGCGCAACATGGAACAATGAAACATAATTGGCCCAAAATTTGCCATTTTAGGCTATAGCTCTTTTGTGTAGCTCTTGTCCACTTTAGCTTTTCTTCAGTTCAGATGTTGACAAGTTTAGTTCTTTTTTTTCAGTTAAACTTTTGTCCGGTTTTACTTTCGATTCGGTTCTGGTCTAGGTTGTTAGCTCTTATCCAGTTTGCCTCATGACTTGCTTAGTCCTGTTTAGGTTAGTTCTGGAACAGTTTAGCCGTTATATTTTGAGTTTTTTTTTTTATCAATTTTTAGCTCTTATAGAGGTTAGCTCTTGAAAAAAGAGCATAAAATGAGAAATTGAATAATTCGGTTTTTGAAATTGAGCTATTTTTTTGTTTTTTGCATTAATAATGATTTTTTTTGGGGGGGGGGGGGAGGAGGTTCTAAATTGAAACTTGGTCCACTTTTCCTTTTATTTGCTGAACATTTGGCAAAAGGAAGGAAATAAGATGGATTTTAGGGCCCTTTTAGAAAAGAGGGCGGGGGAGGAGGAGGGTCAATTGTTTCTTGTGACCTTTTTTTGACGATGTGAATGTGTGTGTTGTGTTTTGTGTTAAACTGAAATCCACTTTTTTTTGTGTCCAAACCTGAAAAAAGAGAGAAAATAAGGAAATAGAAACAAAAATCTATCTTATTATTTGTTCCATTGCTTTTGAACGAAGGAGAGAGAGAGAGAGAGAGAGAGAGAGAGAGAGAGAGAGTCACTTGTATTTTGTGTCTTAAAATATTTCGCTGTTTCTCCTCTTTTTATTGTGTCCATTTGTCCAGAAATGAAAGTGTAAAAAGGCTGACCAGTGACCAGTCAGTTGACCACCAACAATGTAACCCCCCCCCCCCCCAATAATGATTCTCTCTCTTTCTCTCTTTTTCTCTAAATAATAGAAAAATAATGGAAAAAGCAAATTGAGATGAAGAAACTTTCTTATTTTTTTTTTCTCTTAAAAAGTGAAATCCGGAAAAAAAAGGGGTTAGGTCCCAAATTTCATATTTGGAGTATCTCTCTCTCTCTCTCTCTCTCATTCATTCAATTTATGTCCTAAATGGAGTTACAAGTTGTTGGTAACAAAAGTGAGGAACAAGTTTTGGAGAATTTTCAAAAATGGTCTCAAGAAGAAGAGACAGAAATAAATCCCAATTCTCTTAAAATGTTTTATGCAACAACTAAGGAGAAATTGAGAATAGGCTACAGACTAGAAGGCTAATTGAATCACTTAATGTTGTTATCTTTCAAAAGTCACCTGAAGACGTCGTAGAATGGAGAAAAAGAAGTTCAAAAAGTTTTTTTTAAAAAGAAACTAGAATGGTAATTGAAAGTGCTTTGAAGTCGTTTCATTAAATATCTTTAAAAATATATATTTTTTATGGTAATTTCAACTAATTTGAAAAAAATAATCATTTTTCATTTGAAAAAGTCTGGTTCAACACAGAAAAATCATCGTGAAATTTGATGAAATTGAAAAAATAAAAAGTTAATTTTTAAAATAATATTTTGACGGAAATACTTTGAGCGCGATTAAAAATACTCTTGTAGTTTCTTGTAAATTTGGAATTTCTTCGTTTTCTTAATATTTAAAAAAAAAATGGTATGAAAAATGAATGTTTTTCCTAAACTGCCATGAAATGTTCATTTTAAAACATCTTGTAATAATTTCTAAGATGAAATTCTCACCTATTTATACTCTTCTAGTTTTATGGGACACTTTTTCGTTATTAGATCGAAAATTGTGACGATTTTCTTTCTTCCTGTTTTTCTAAAACAACAAAAGTGGGATTTTAACTTAATTTCCATTAAATACATAATGTTAATCTCTCTTCTTAGTCTCATTTTGCATCAGTTAATTAGAATGACGATTACGATGACGAAACACAAATAGACGGCTTTTTTTCAATCAATAAGTGAGAAAAATCAATACCAGTAATATATTATTCACGATCCGATCATCTTTAACTCTCAGGATACCAAAAATGAAAATATTCATTATTATTATTATTATTATTATGAAAGACAAATGTCTTATTTGTTTGGCTTCAGGGAATATAACTTACGTACAGGGAGGGGGAGGAGTGGTGGATATCCAACAAACCTAACACATTATAAATTCATTAAAAAACTAGAAGAGTAGGTGGGGGAGATTGTCTTTAAAATAGACTTTTTAGGGCGCTTTTTCTTCTAGAAAATGATGAAATTTCACTTAAGAATGTTATCAATAAAAAAAATACCATAATGTTGGTCACTATAAAGGTATTGTTCTAAAATCAACCACTATTCTAGTTTCTTACAGAAATTTGGGTTTTTTGACAATTTGGAAAATGACCAAATTTTAAGTTTTTTCGTCGTAATTTTAATTTTGCTTAAAAACGAAAATTGAAAATTCGAAACCATCTCTTGATGTGTGTCTCCTTTTCTAGTATCTAAAACGCTTTCAATTTATTTGCATTTTTATTTAGAAAAGGCTAAAAAAAAAGTAGGTAAATGATTGACAAAATATCTTATTTGCAACAAAAGCAATTAAGAGAGAGTTTTAAAGACTAGAAACTCATCCTGTAATATATAGTATAGGGGATATATTTGTTCAAATATGATGATGTTGAATATTCTAGTTAATAATAATATTTTATCTGATGATGTTATCCGTATTTTTGTTGTCTTTCTTTTTGTCTCTTGAGTCGAAATTCGAAGATGGAAAAAGATCTTTTTGAGAGACAGACACAAATCGTAACAATTGTATTAATAATATTATTATTATTATTGTGTTTTCTCAGATAGAAACTGATAGGAGAATGAATAATGATGATTATTTTTATTCTTATGTGATTTTGATATTTCATTTTTACTCTTAGTTGGGTCATATTGCGTAATAGAGAGATAGGGGGGGGGGAGGGAAATAAAGCTTTATTCTAGTTTCTTATTTTGTCTTTCTTACCCTAAGACTTGTCATCGTAATTACATTTTGACGCTGATTTCATGTGAAATATCATAGAGAGTAGAAAAAGGGACCTTTTTCTTCTTCTTCTTCTAATTCTCTCGAAGTCTTTTCTTTTTTTTTTTTTTTTTTTTTATCAAGAAACAAATTTCAGAACAGAAAAATGAGAATTTTCACCCAACTTATTAGATTTCGAAGAAAACGAACACAGATTTGTTGTAATCATAACAAAAATTAATAGAAATTACATTAAAGAAAACATAAATAAAATTGAAGGAAAAACCTTGAAATGAAAGAAGAAGAAAAAAACCACACAAAAAAATAGTTAAAACACAAACAAATTAAAGAAAAAATATTAAACAAAATTAAAAGGAACGCAAAATAATAGAAGAAAAGCCGTGAAAATCAATGAGAAAAAAAAACCCCAAACAAAATGGAAATTTATGAAAGACAAAAAGAAAAATGGAAAGAAATTAACATTAAAACTTAAGGGGTGGCAAATTATTAAAATTGTAACTTGTATTGAATGAGAGAGAGAGAGAGAGAGAGAAATGTGTAAATAATAACATTAATTCTAAAATGTTGTGTTGTTGCAAATTGAAAGATCCCACAACCACACAAAGAGATACAATTGTTAATAATCTTTTAAGAAAAGGACCCAAGGGGGAATGAGAGAGAAAGGTGGGTCCGGGTGGTTCTGCTCTTGTCTTTCGTATCCCACCCCACTTAAGATTTGAAGTGCATAAAGAAACATATGGATGGATGGTTTGTTACCATGGGAACTCAATTCCTGATTGAAATCCAAATGTAATTTTACAAGTGTTTTGTTGTGTCTCCTCTCTATTGGAGGTGTTTTTCTTCTTCTCCCATTGAAAACACAGTTTCTTCTTCTAAAAAAACCCCCCAAACATCCTGGTTTTTATTCACCTTTTCTTAGCCTCAGTAAAAATACAGAAAATAAAGTGGCCATCATTTCAGAAAAAAAAAGAGAGAAAAGGAGGGGGGATTCTTTACGATTCTTTTTTTTTCTTCTTATGAAAGATGGATTCTCAATATTCAGAAGAAGAAGAAAAAACTTAGTTGAATTAGGTTTTATATGAATTGAACACAAATGATGAAATAGTTCTTTCAAGTCTTTTTTTGGGTAGAACTTGACACACAAACAATGATAAAATGCGCCATTTTTAGGGGATAGACGGAGTGTTTTCATGGATCCTGCACGTGCCGTTCCCGTGCACACCATATTTAAGCCCCCCCCCCCACATCAATGACGGTTTTAGTCTTGAAGTGTGGAATCCCTTGATATAAGTCCATTGGTGGAGGTGTGTGGTGCGTTCACGTTGGTTTAGGACGAGACACTTCTATCATCCTGTTTTTTTCGTTGCAAGTAAACTGCCGCCCCCCCCCCCCCCCCCCCCCCCCCTCCAGGAGCATAGGCCCAAAAGCATTTTTTGTTCGTATGCTGGAACACTTTGGACACACCCTTTTAGAAATGGTCCTCATGGGCTCATTGTCGCGATGGTCATATATTAAATAAACTCCTAACAAAGCTTTAAAAAACCTGGAAAATGAAGTAAATGAAAAAATAAGTTATTCGGCTGCACTTTTTTTATTTTTAAAATGCACTAAAAAGGAAAAAAAAAGTAATAAGCTTTATTTGTGACACCACCAACCCTTTAACATTGCATTAGAAATGTTAAAGCATTGACTTATTTTTTTTTCCGTTTTAGTGCATTTTAAAAAGAAAAACGTATTTTACAGTTGAAATAAGATGATTGATTAAACACCTTAAATAGTGGAATGAATCTTTTTATAGAAAAAAAAATGAGTTGTGGATGTTTCAAAATTCGGTTAGCAAAAAAATAAAAGGAGTTTTTCAAAAGATTAAGGTGTAACTTAGGACCCAGTTCGATATGAAAATAGGGTTTTTTGGGGTCAGGTAGAAGGAAAATACTGTTGTTCTATTGTGTGTGAGGTACATAACCCGTGACCAAACTCAGAAAACCCCCCTTTTTTTGGAAAAAAGGAAGAATTTCATAAGAAAAATCCAGAAGAATGCAATAAATATCAAAATCTCCGTCGTTTTTCTTGTTGTGAACGAATTGAAATTTCAATTCGAAAATGTAATAAAAAGACGGAACTTTTTCAGAAGAAGAAGGAGGAGGAGGAGGAGATTGTAATAAAGTTTGAAACGTGGTTTTACGTAATATTATATTTATAATATATGAAACATGAACTCAGGAAATTGTGTTTTTTAAACACGTGTAAAATTCAATATTTAAAATGGGAGTTAAAGGAATATCCCCCAAAATGGAGGAGGGAGGGGAGGGGAGGGGGCGAAAGGAACCAACTCTTCTGGTTATCATTTCATTCAGAAGCAACTTAAAAAGGGAATTAAAGATGTGTTTTAGAAACTAGAAAGGTAAAGAAATCTTCTGGACTACATTTTTGAAAAGTTAATCTTTTTCTGTCACTTTGATGAAAAGGATTCCACTTTTGTGGTCGTTTTTAAGGGAAAATGAGAAATCTTAGTTGAAATCCAACAGAAGAAGTTTTATTTTAAAATATATACATAATTTTTTCAGCATATTTTCATTTTAATGTATTTCAAAATAAACTTTTCATGACCATTTTAAAGTCTTTATTGGTACGAAATAGGAGATCACAATGTGAAAATCACTCTTGTGAGGAATTTACCCTTCTAGTTTCTAATAAGAGGACCATTTTCATAGTAAATTATTCTTTAAATTGTAATTAAGTTAAAAAAAAGCAGCAACGTGAAGCAACTGATGAAGAGGTTAATTAATTTTCAAAAAAATGTGCGTTATTTATTAGAGGTCATTCTATATTGACCATTGTCCACCGAGATAACCAATCACCTTCATCGAAATGTATTCTAATCGATCATTTTGTGGGGGTTTTTTTTTTGGGACCTGACAAAAATAAAAGTTGAAGACACATTAATTTTTCTAATTTTGATCTTGTAGGGCCTACTTGTAAAAAAAAAAATTAAGATTGATCAATCGATCAATATATTTGTGGGCGGAGGAGGGTGGAGATGGGGTGGAATTAACCTAACCCGGGTTATATCAGAAGAGAGACGACGACAGAAAGTTCTCCACATTTTTTAGTCCAACATTCCTGACGTTCTTTTTGGTATTTTTCGGTGGAGAACCAAAAATGTGTGTCAGAGGGGAATCTTCCCCCCCCCCCCCTTCGACACCCCAATTGAGGAATTTCTGATTATTAATAATAATTTATTATTATTATATTCGAGACCCGAAAACCACGTAAAAGTGAAATATCAGCTTATACTTTGGTTTAATTGTTAGTTTTAAATGGTTAAAAGTTGATTAAAATGGAGTCAAATCTTAGATTAATTAAAGGTAAAAAGTGTGTACACAGTGGAAACCGTTTAAGACGAAAAATCGGATAACACGAAATATATTTTCGATCAAGTCTCCAAATGGAAATTGACTTTCGAACTCAAAAGTGTTTTAGAAACTAGAAGGGCAGCTCAATTACTTAAGATAGTGTTTGTATTAACCCTTCTAGTTTTTAAAATACTTTCAAAGTTTCTTTTCCAAAAGACAGAATAGAATAATGAAGAGTTCGAGATTCACTCCTTAGAAATAGTAAATGCTAAACTTTTGTAATAAAAGTGCATGAGTTTAGCATTAGCTTTGACTTGGCAACCTTTAAACCCCACCTTTTAACAGAAAGGGGGGGGGGGGGGTTCTCTATTGGAATTACTTCTAACCTTTAAGAAGAGGGTTCAAGTCTTAAGTTCAAATTTTGTCGTGTTTTTCTTCGGTTTTCGATAAACTTGTATCTCGTTTTGTTATTAACTTTGTAACCTTCTTAAGATGGGAATTGAGGTGTGAAATTGAACTCAAATGTTGAATACATTTTACAAACACCCCCCCCACCCCCAAACGAGAACTTACAAGAAAAAAATCGAATTTACAAAAAAAAGAGTTGAAATTGGATTTTTTTGAAATCGGTGAAAAGAAGGGGGAAACCTCAGGTGTGTTTGTGGGCCAAATTCAAGGTGGAAACGTTTGCAAAAAAGAAACCCGTTTAACTAGGTTCCTCCTCCAAGGCTGCAACATAGATAAATAGCAAAACCCCCTCCTCCTCCCCTTAGTTTTAATTGAGTTTCGTTTGAAATTTGGCTTTTTTTTTTTCGTTTCTATGTTGAATGTGGACGCACCTTCTTGAGGAGGGGGGGGGGGGGTTGGACATTCTTCTGTTGCTTGGTCCTGTGTGCCCCCCCCCCCCCCCCCACCTCATTTAATTACTAATTAGGTGTTTATTTTGTGTTTTTGTTTATTTTAGGTGCCATTTTCAACGAGGAACAAAAAGGGAGCAATTTGGAACTGGCTTTTAAATATGCCGTTCACAGCATCAACAAGGATCCCAATTTGTTACCGAATACCAGTCTCGTCTACGATATCCAATACGTACCCAAAGACGACAGTTTTCATGCCGGAAAGAAAGGTATTAATTAATTAATCCATTCATTCATTCATTAATGATTTGGGAGGGTGAAAATTGAAGGGGGGGGGGGGGGGGGGGAGGGGGAAGCGGGGGTCGGTCCTTTCATCAAATTTTTAGAAGCAACTTTTAAAAGAATGTCATAGTTTACTCGAAACTAGAAGAGTAAATAAAGGGAATGAAAGAAGTTATTTCTGGAAAAATAAACATTTTGAGAAATAGAGTAGCTGATCTGAGCTACTTACAAATTTCGACGCGGTTATCATTCAAAATAAACTTTTTGTGGAACAAAAGTTGCAAATTTATCATAAAAAAAACAGGGTGGCTCATTATTTTGATTTTTTTTTTAAATCAATTGTTGATTTAAAATAGAATTTTTTTTTTCATTTATATGAAATATTGAATTTTTTTTATGAAAATGTTTGCAAAAATGAGTAATAAGTTAATAATAACATTGTTAATTGGTTAAGTGCCCTGAAAATCACTGAAATGAACTCAGGATGGCCCAACAGACTTCCAAAGACCATAAAAACCCTTTTTAATAATTTTTCCACCAGTCAATTGGGGATACTTCCTCAAGTGTATCTTTCAAAAAAATAATGTATTAATGAAAGGAAAAAGACCACCGGACTTTATTTTATAAACATAGAGAAAAATGCCAGGAACTGTTTTATTTTTATTACGTATAATTTTAATGTTTAAATAAATGTGAATATATTTTTAAAAAAACATTTGATTTTAAATCATGATTTAAAGGACTTGCCACCCTGAAAAAACTAACATAAAACGGTTATTTCAAAAGTTACCCTTCTAGATTCTAACACAAATTCAAGTTTCTCTTCATTTAGCACCTGGAAGACTAGAATAATGAACGAGTTTAAGGTGGGACGGGGGATGTTTACAATAATTTAAAAACCTCTTTAAAAATGTCCCGCTTTTTTCTTTTTCTCTTCTTTAAACAAGATTATAAATCGTTGAATTCTTTCTCATTGAACTTTTATTAGTAGTTTAAAAAGGGGATAAGTTTTAAGTGTTAAGAATGAAATCGTGATCCTATTTAGGAAGAAAAATAAGAAAAAACGTGTTTAGGACAACAACGGTGATGATGACGACTACTTAGAGACTAGAATGCGAGAGTAATCTCTTTTTTCTATACTCTTCAACTAAATGTAATCCTCTTCTAGTCTTTAAACTCTCTTTTTATCTAGTCTTTTATACTTTTGTGTTGTGGTTTTGTTGTCAAACAAACAAAAACATTTCAATTCGTTTTTTGAGAGGAAGAAAGTGAATTTCAGGTGGAATCCATTCGATTGAAAGGTCTTTTTTATTAGATAGATAGATAGAGAGAGAGATAGAGAGAGAGAGAGAGAGAGAGAGAGAGGAGGACAGTTTTAAGTACGACGTGTTTTTGTGTTGTTGACAGACAGGGGGGGGGGGTCAATTGGTCAAATACAAGGTGGTCACTCAAATTGTATTCCCATTGCAACGACGACGTCGACAAAAACCCCATCACTAAAGGAGGCTCTTTGTGTTTATTCTGCAGTTTCAAAAACAACGTTAAAAAATAGAAGGGTAACTTTGAGGGATTGTAGATTGTTTTTATTTTTTAAAATATCTTAGAGGCTCGGCTGGCTCAGTTGCTATTCTAGTTTTTAAAACACGAATCAGGTTTTTCTTCTGAATTTAAAGCTTTTGAATTCAAGTTTTTAACTGAAATTCAAGAAGTAACTTTGGCACTTTGAACTTCCACTTGAGAATCCTCTAAACAGGGCTCCGAAAGTAGAAAACCGTGTTTTATTAACTATGTTTGACGAATGATTGATTTATTTCTGCTAGTGGAACCTTGTTGAAGAGGTTAAAGGGCAAAAGTTTCGTTCCGGAATTTGGATCTTGGTGTCCAACACAGAAAATTATGTTTTAGTTTTTTTATTGCTGCTATTGGAGCTGCTGTTATAGAGAGTTCAAGTTGTGAAGGGCTAAAAAGAATCTTCACGAATTTTGATATTCTTATTTTAGTGATGGTGGGTTCACACGTTAAAGGACCGCACTGTATGAAGAAGTGGACACGAAAGTGTGGAAGGGAAATTGCGGCACATTGTTGTTGTTGTTGTCGGTGTCACGCGCACACATACTGTACTGTGTGTGTGTGTGTATATATATATATATATATATATATATATATATATATATATATATATATATATATATATATATATATATATATATATATATATATATATTAGTATTAGAAGAAGAGACAGACAGGCAAACAGATGTGACAATGACGAATCGGACTTTGATTTCGGGTCCCGTGGTCGTTCGTTTTTCGTCGTCTTTTTCCATCACTTTTGACAGTTTGGCAATCTTATTTTGAAGCAGCAGCCACCAACCACTTCTTCTTAATAGGAGGAGTCGGAAGAAGAAGAAGAAAAAGAGTGGCGACTTCCACTCACGAAACAACACTTTTGACGACGGGGTCTTCTTTCTTGTGACACCACATCTTGATTATTACATTATGTGTGTCACCATCTGGGGATCCTATTTAAACATTCTAGTCTCGTATTTTGGACCCAAAACGAAATTTACTTTTTGAAACGTCTTTCTTTCCGGAAGGAGGAAAGAGAGAGAGAAAGGACATTTTTCATTTCAATATTCTCATCTCGATTCGTGTCTTTTTTTCTTTCAACACTCATTTTTAGGCGCATTAAAGTAACATTAAGAGAAAACGAAACTCATGTTTCTTAGAAACTAGAATAGTACATTGTTAAAATGGTGTTTCAAACTGCCACACATTTGACTCAATTCGGCCCACGTAACTTTAGAGTGAGCCCAGTTCACAAAGTGTGGAAAGCCTTGGTGGTTCATGAGGCGGCCCACGTAGGTTGGCTCTAACTTTTTGAACTTTTCAGTTTCCATTTTGTAAATGTTTGCTCCTCATTTGTGTTTTGAAGTAAAATTTACAACATGGCAACACTATTGCATGACAAATACACTAAACCATGATGTAATAGAAAGAGAGAGAGAGAGAGAGAGAGAGAGAAACACGTGCACGTGTGCATCAGAAAGATAATACAATGATATCCCCAGTCCATCAATAAGAAAACATTCATTTGTTACGTTGTTTGGTACAAAAGATGAAGCTTTGATTGAGCTACTCGGTTGGGATGACGACGTTTGGAAACTTCCTGCCGACCACCAGCTGTTTTCGGTTCTCCCCCTCTTACCCCGCCCCCCCCCCCGTTGGCCCCTCTAGTCTAAACATACATACTGTGTTTTTCATAGTGTCCATCACAATCATTAAATAACAGAAAAACTAAAGACAATTGTCTTTAGTTTTTCTGTTTGTTTATTATTGGTTTAGTTTTTAGTCTCTCGCCTCATTCATCATTGTCTTTTTTCCTTCTTTTAAGGATGAAAATACATAATTAGACACACTGTTGATAATCATCATCATTATCATGAGGAAAACACACAAGAAGAAAAATACCAGGGATTAATGACAATTTATATAGAAATAACAAAGTAAAATATCATCATCATCATCACATTGATCCTTCTACTTTTGCAAAATCATCTTCTTCATTTTCAAAGCAAAGAAAATCACTTTTCAAACAAAAGCGACGACGACTACTACTACTACTACTACTTATTATTTCTAACTGTGCTTTTGTCTAATTGTAATTAGTAACTCAACATTTTTTGCTTCTTTTACAAACTAACTTCGGAAGAAAAAAAATTATTCAAGAGTCTATATGAAAACTAGAAAGAGTAAAAGAATTCAATGGTGAAATTTCATTTTGTGTAAACTTTTGAAAAATATAGGAAAATCTTCACATATTTAAAGGCACACTGGATAATTGGCCAACTTTAAAGTGAAAAAGAGAAATTGTATTGTTTAAAAGTAACAACCTAAAAAGTATGTTTTTCAAAAGATGTCGTCAGACTTCACTAATTTATTTACTCTTCTAGTTTCCAATAAACTTTCAATATGTGTTCAAAATTATAAATAGATAATTTTCGGATTTTTGTCTAAAATATTCTCTTACTGATATATAGATGTAGGACGCAGAAATAAAACAAAAAAACAATAAGAAATAGCTATTAAAGTTTGATTTAGAAACTAGAAGAGGAAAGAAACGGAGTTGTAGTAGTTTAATTTTGAAGGTTTAAGAACGGATCTTATGAAATGACCGAAAAGCCTCTTTTTAAGATGTGTGTCGTTATTAAAATGGCCCTTTTTTATTCAGCTTGTTTGATGATCCGATCTGGAGTGAGTGCCGTGTTCGGCCCTTCGGAGCCGGTGTTGGCCGGCCACGTTCAATCGATCTGCGATGCTCTCGATATTCCTCACATCGAAGCTCGGCTCGATCTCGAGACCGATCTCAAGGAGTTTTCCGTCAATTTGTTTCCGACCAATCGGCTTCTAAACAAAGCGTACGGAGACATGATTAAGTTTCTCAACTGGACCAAAGTGGCCATTGTTTATCAGGACGAATTTGGTGAGAATTTCTTTTTAAAACAAAATCGCTTTTTTAATTCCATTTTCACGGGGATTTTTCAGGAAAACGATTTTCTCTTTACGACTTCAGCTTCTAATTTAAAGCTTTTTAAGCTTGAGCTTAAAACTGAAACATTACTTAAAAGTTTTCTTTGTCTTTTTTAAAACTAAAGAAACTAGAAAGTTCTTAGAACAGAATTATTATCGAAGGTAAATCTTAAAAGAAAAATACATAGTTTGTTAGAAACTAGAATAGTAAAGGAAATACTTAAAATGATATCTTTCGAAATAAACGTTGAGTTTCAAAGTTTAAACAAGGATTGTTTTAAACTTTGCTAATTGAAATGTTTATTTTGAAAATTTTTTCATTCGAATTAAGAGAATGACTTAAAGTGTAGTAATTTCACCACGAATGTCTTTCAAATTTTATTATGGCACAGGATTTTCACGTTTTCACGAAACTGCAACAGTAAAACGTTTATGTTGTAAGATTTCGACGCGAATTTACTTTCATCGTGTTTTTTTTTTACTCTTCCAGTTTCTTACAAACTTTTAAGTTCTTTTTCCCTTCTGATCTTCTTGATTATCCGGGTTTAAAAAAAATGAAAGCACATCCACGAAACCAAATGAAGAAAGAAACGAGTCTCTTTCTTAATGTTAACTTAATGCAAACCTCTGATAAGAGCTTTTGCAAATGGTTTTAATCTTTTTCAACGGTTTATGAGAGACAGACAGAGAGAGAGAGAGAGTAATAAAAATGCTAAGAAGTTGGTTTTGTTTGTCTCTAACAATGAAGATTGGGCGTCGATAATAAAAAAAAGTAGAATTGAGAGTCCCTGATCGTCAGTTAGTTTGTTAAATTAGTTAGTTACGAAGGTGTTTTTCTTAATAATAATAATAATGAGAAGTGAAATTAACCAAAAAGTTTCTCTTTTATGACGTGTTTTAAGGGTTCTTGAAGTTGCAAGAGTTGGTTCGTAAACCACCCGGAAGACATCCGGAGGTGATGATACGACAAGGAGATCCGTCCAATTACAGACAAGTGCTTATGGATGTCAAAAGGAACGATTTCTACAATGTGATCGTGGACACTCGGCCAGAAGACATGGCCCACTTTCTCAGTGCGGTCAGTCAATCTGTTATTGTTGTTGTCAATCGAGTGGCGTCGAAATATTTCATCATTTTTCTCTCTTTTTTGTTTTGTTTCAGATTTTGCAGCTCCAAATGAACGACTATTTCTATCATTATTTGTTCACCACTTTTGTAAGTAGATCAACATTTTCTTACATTCTTTAATTTCGTTTTTTTATTTATTTATTTGTTTAAAAAAATGAACGCGAATAACTTGTAGGAACAATTAGAAAAGCAGCCCTTTTTTAAAATTATACAATTTAAAACTCCTATAATTACTGTTTTCAAGAAATTGGAAGTGTTTTTAGAAACTATAAAAAGAGTAAATGAATCACTGAAGAGCATTTCCATGTTGTTACCTTTTGAAATTAAACTTTTTATAGCAATTTTCAAATTCTTCGTTTGCTTTTTTTTCACTTAAATTTCGACTAAAGTAATAAAAGTAATCTGATAACGTCAAAAAACTGCCATAAAAAGTTTATTTTGAAAGATATTATCATTAACAGTCTCTTAAATGATTCTGTGACTCGTCTCTACAATTAAAGGGAATTTTGAAAGTGTTTTTAAAAACTAGAATGGTATTTTCATGTTTTTGATAGTTTTGAGAATTCGAACTGTGAAAACCCATCCTAAATTATTAAACTTCGACTAAATTAAACTAAGTTTGTTTTTTGTTTTTAAAAAAAGAAATGTCGTACTTGAAGTTCTACTTAAACCCTCTGAGCCAGGTTCTAACATAAAAAAAACATCTTTTTAAAAAAAATATTCATTCTTCTTTTTTTACCCTTTTTTCTCTCGGGGTTCAAGTTTTTAAATAAAACCTCTTTTCTAGAAAAGTGCCAAGTGACAGTAACTCTTCGATCTCTCACTTAAGTGTGTGTGCATTTCTAAAGAATAGGAATTCTTTTTTTCACCTCAATTTGCATAAATATATTCTATGTCTTTTTTTTACACTTTTCTAAAGAAAAATCCGAAATCTTCACGAGGTGTTTTTCGATTCTTCTATTTTTTCCCTTCCTTATTTTCTCGAGAAAATCTCTTTGCTCGTTAAGATTGGAACTGTGTGTAAATTTGAGGCCATTTGATTACGGGGGTTCGAAGGTTTCTTCGCCATCGCTCTGTGTCATTAGCTAATCATTTGTGTGTTCGTAACTTTTGGTTCGATTGTTCCGAGATTCCCCACTTTCTTCGTCGTCTTCTCGGTATGTGTGCCCCTCCTCCTCCCTCCACCCAACCATGTCTTCGTTCGGATTGTAAAAAAAAAAAAAGAATCGATACCAAATGACTGTATAGAGAAAAAAAAGAGGCTTCCGTGAAATTTGAATAATATTCATCCGGTTGTAAGATTTTCTGAATAGATAAATCTACCAGAAAGAACGATGGAGGAGGCTTTTTCTTTTGGTCGCGTTCTCCAAGTGAAAGTTAAGAATTCCCTCGACGTCCTCGTTTGAATTTTTGATTTCTTGTTATATTTAAAGATATCATTTTTGTACAGGCTTATTTTTATGGCCAGAAATTCGAGTTGCCAGCTTTTTACATGTGAAATTTGAAGGCAGTTTTCTTCTTCTTCTTCTAAGTAGCCATTATTAAAATATGCAAATGAAATTGAACTCTGGTTATTCTGTTTTTCAGAAGAGCAAAATGAAAAGAAACTTCAATGTTTTTTATAAACTAGAAATGTTGTTCATTCACTTAAAGGTTGATAACTTTTAAAGGAAACTTTTTTTGTCAACTAAAAACAAACTTTTAAGGATGTCGGCATGGAAGTCCGTGGAAGTCCTTCTAAAACACTTTCAATCTTTTCTTAGAGAGAGAGAGAGAGCGGTTCCTTAACTTTTTTAGTGCATTTATTTATAACCTAGAAGAACTAAACAAATTATGAATACGTAATTTTCGTAACGATTATCTTTATGAAATAAACTTTTCATTAAAGTTTAGTGAAGTTGAAGCAACAAAAAAAGCAATTTGAAAACTTGTTTCTAAAACAGCTAGGAAAAGTTTATTTTGAAAGATATCTTTAAGAAGAAATTGAAAGTGTTTTAGAAGTAATTGAATGAAATCTTGTCTGCGCAATATTTTAACAATAAAGAACCTGGAGACGTTCGACTTGGAGCATTTCAAGTATAACTACGTGAACATAACTTCGCTTCGTATCGTGGACACGGATCATCCGACGGTTCGACAGATCCTAAAAGACATGGAGCGGTTCCAACCGCTGGGACAACACATTCTCAACAGTTCGAGCATCATTCAGGCCGAACCCGCGCTCTTGTACGATTCGGTCCACGTCCTGGCTCGTGGCCTGCAGTCTTTGGAACGGAGCACCACCTTGAGATTGGCCAACATCACGTGCGAAGAGGAACTTCCCTGGAACGATGGAAGTTCGCTGTTCAACTATATAAATTCGGTGAGGTACTGACCCTGGACGATTGGGGGTACGACAGAGAGAGAAAATCCGGTTTGACGAGTCTTTTTCGTTGCGTTTGCCAGGTGGAGTTTTCCGGTTTGACCGGTAAAATTCAGTTCAAGGAAGGGCGTCGGACGAATGTCAAGTTGGATATTCTGAAACTGAGACAGGAATCACTTCAGAAAGTGGGCGAATGGTCGCCGTCGACGGGCGTAAACATCACGAACTCGTCGGCTTATTACGAGGAGGGGCAGCCGAATGTCACCCTCGTCGTCACCACCATTGAGGTAGGTGATCTTTTTTCGTCATTGTTTTGATGACAATGTTTTCTTTGAAGCAACTTACGAAAATAATTCCAACATTTGTTTGAAACTAGAGGAGTAAAAAGCGAAGATGCATATGCAATCAATAATATCTTTCAAAATTAACTTTTAATAACAGTTTTTGAAAACTTGACATTTTATATGCGGGGGATGTGTTTGAATTCTGGTTATTCTGCGTTTCAGAAGAGTAGCAGCTAGTAGAAATCGAAAGTGTGTTAGAAACTAGAAAGGTAGTGGAAGCACTTAAGTGATTTCAGCTAACAGTCTAGTTTCTAAACCACTCAAGTTTCTTCCGAAAGGTAGAAGGACAGTGGAAAAGATAGATAGTTGAAAGATATCATCAATATGAAAATCACGACTAAAAAAAATGATTTTTTTTAGAAACTAGAAGTAGTTTCTAAAAAAAAATCATTTTTTTTCTAAACTTTGCTTTTTAAATGAAGAATAACCAATTGTTTTATTGTTGTCGTTTGTCGTATTTAGCAAACGCCTTACGTTATGTTAAAGAGGGGCGAGAACTTAACGGGTAACGAACGTTTCGAAGGATTTTGCATCGATCTTCTACGCGACATTTCGAAATCGGCGGGATTCAACTACGTTCTCGAACTGGTGCCGGACGGAATCTACGGCGTTCAGAATCAAGACTCGAACGAGTGGAACGGAATGATGAGAGAATTATTGGAAAAGGTAAAGGGTTTAGAGATGTTTGTTTTCGGCTTTTATTGAAAAGAGACTGTCGCTTACATCGGTGGGTGGGTTGCGTTTCATGTTAAAGAGAGCCGATCTCGCGATGGCGTCGCTCACTATAAACTACGCTCGAGAGAAGGTGGTCGACTTCACGAAACCTTTTCTCAATCTCGGAATCGGAATTCTTTTTAAGGTTTGTATTTTACGATCGGTGGAGCAGAAGACGGGTTTATACTGGGTATCGGTATGATTTAAATCACTTGATATTTTAATTAAGAAGATATTAAAAATCAGATTTTTTTAAGTAAAAATTAATATTTATTTTGTAACTTTTTAAAAGTAATCATTTTTGTAAATTTTTATAAGTGACGTTATTTTTAAGGGCGTTCATTCGTGAGTAAAAAAAAACGTTGCTAGCGTTACAGAAGCAACTTGCAGAAGAAATTGCAAGTTTTCACCAAAAAAAACTAGAGAAGTTAATGAATCACTTGAGGGAGGAAGTTTTATGTTTCTAATCTTTTATTATTTGAGAATGATCAAATTTGAAATTATTTTGATGAGTTTTCACTAAACTTGAGGTGTAAAACGAAAAAACAAGAATCTATTTTAAAATATGTCAACCTGAGCTTTTTTTAAAGTGTAAACCGGAGCAGAAACTTGGAAGTGTTTTAGAAACTAGAACGGCAGTTGAATCTCTTAAGGCTATTTTGTTGTTGATATTTTTTTTAAAATTAGCTTGTTAGTGTCAGTTTGAAAAGGACTGACCTTTACGCAGATGATCTTTTTTTTAAAGTTTTGTTTCTCAAAAAGTTTATTTGAAAGTTTCTAACGCACTTTAAATTTCCACTCAGTGTTGCTCTACTGAAACTAAAATAACTTGCAAGTTCCAAAATCAGCTGTTCATATAGAAATGTTAGACGAATGAATCTGATTTTTATTATTGTTGTTTTAAATGTCGGTTCTTTCGTCTTTTGTGTCTCTTCCCGTGTTTTTTTTGTCTTTCTCTCCCTCTTCTTCTGTTGTTGTTAATGTTATGTTGAAGGTGGAAACCGGTCAACCAGCTGGCTTTTTCACCTTCTTGAACCCTTTGGCCATCGAGATCTGGCTTTACGTTGGCGCCGCTTTCGTCCTCGTTAGTTTTACTTTGTTCGTGATGGCTCGATTTAGTCCTTACGAGTGGAGTGACGCTCACCCTTGCCTCAAAGAGTGCGACTTTATCGAAAACCAGTTCAGTTTGTCCAACAGTTTTTGGTTCATAACTGGAACTTTATTACGACAGGGATCGGGGCTCAACCCAAAGGTACATTTTGTACTTTTGGCTGGTTCACCTCGGGAAACTTCCTTTCCTTTCTTTATTTTTTACGTTTCTTGTTGCGATCGAAGAGGGATACGGACGGAGGCTTTCGATAAAACGTAGCGAAATGCTACGAGCGCTAAATGTTTAAAAATTGCGTGCCGAATTTGGCTGTAGATCAAAATTTATTAGAATTACCTTTCCTAGTCTCTTGTAAATGAACAAATGAGTAAAATTGAAATTTTGTATTTACATTAAAGAAATTTTATGGCTTAATTTTTCAAAAAAAAAAAGAAATTCATGTGATTTAAATGGAGACTTGAGTGAAGTTTCGAGATGTTTTGACGTTGACTTGTTGTTGTGTGACTGAATGAAGGTGCCGAGTAACACACCTGGAAGACTGTTTACGTTCATGAACCCTTTGGCCGTCGAGATCTGGCTTTACGTGTTGGGTGCCTACGTTCTGGTCAGTTTTACCATGTTTACGGTGGCTCGATTCAGTCCGTACGAGTGGCAGAATCCTCACCCGTGCGTTGGCAATCCAGACGTGATGGAGAACCAGTTCAGTCTTAGCAACAGCTTCTGGTTCACCATCGGAACTTTGATGCAGCAGGGTTCGGATCTCAATCCGAAGGTGAGGTGTGGTTTTACCGAAGAGTCTCTAAACTTGTCGTTATTATTATTATTTTTCTCGTAAATTCCCCCCCCCCCCCCCCTTTCCTCGTCCTTCTGTAGATTCTCGAATGGAAGCACCCGAAATTGCTCGATAAACCCACTTTTTATTTATTTATTTTTTTGCTAAATTGTCTTTTCTTCTGCTTTTTCGGATGCTTATTTGTTTGAGACTCTACGGTATTTCCTCCCACCACCTTTAATTTGAAGTTGAAGCTCTTTCTTCCGTCTCTCTTTCTCTTTCTCTCAACTTTAAATTTTTTTCGTTCGCTTTATTTCTTATAAAATTTTATGTCAAGCCTGCAATAAATGGATTTTTCCGCGATTTTTGTTTCGTTCAGGCGACTAGCACTCGGATCGTCGGCGGCATTTGGTGGTTCTTCACCCTGATAATCATATCCTCGTACACGGCCAACTTGGCCGCTTTTCTAACGGTCGAACGGATGTCTTCTCCGATCGAGGATGTGGACGATCTCGCGTCTCAGAACGAGATCAGTTATGGAACCTTAGCCGGTGGTTCCACAATGACCTTCTTCAGGGTATTTGACGATTTTTCGTAGGCCTGTGTTAGAAATTTCTCGTGATAGTTTCAATGTTTGTTTCGACACGAAGGACTCGAAGATCGAGGTTTATCAAAAGATGTGGCGTTTTATGGAGACTCAAAAGTCGTTATCGCTTTTGACTTCGTACGAAGAAGGCATACGGAGAGTTCTGGCCGGAAATTATGCGTTTCTCATGGAGTCCACCATGTTGGACTACTTCATCCAACGAGACTGTAACTTGACTCAAATCAGCGGGAACTTGGACTCGAAGGGTTACGGTATCGCCACGCAAATGGGTCGGTCAAGTGTTTTTGTGTTTGTTTTCGAAGCGTTTTGTCGTGTCCAAAGGATTGTAGTTGTCGTTTTTACATCTACAGGTTCTCCGTGGAGAGACAAGATATCGTTGGCAATTCTGGAGCTTCAGGAAAAAGGCGTCGTTCAGGAGCTTTACAACCGATGGTGGAAGAGTACGGGAAAGAACTGCCGTCGAGACGACAAGAGTAAAGAGTCGAAGGCCAGCGCTCTGGACTTAACAAGTATCGGCGGCGTCTTTGTCGTCCTTCTCTGTGGACTTGCGATCGCTATTCTAGTCTCCATTCTGGAATTCTGCTGGAATTCGCGGAAAAATGCTCAAACCGATCGGGTGAGTCACAAATTTTAATTTGTTTTTAATTTTACTTTTGGCTTTTCGTTGTCATTATGTTTCTCGTGGCAATATTTTTGTTTCATGTGGCATGAAGTTTTTTTGGCCATGTTTCGCTTTGAGGTTGTGATTGGTAAATTTGCTCGTTTAGGGTTAGATTGTTTGCTTGATACTTGGTGTGGTTTTTTCTCCCCGCTTGCAGTTGGGTTAATTTTATTTGTTGCATTTCTGTTCGTGTCGAGATTAAATAGAAATCGTTAAAAAAACGACAACTTTTCCTATAAAATAGCCTCAGATACACCCATGCCTGAATACATATTCATGGATGGGGTCTCTGAATGTGGAATTGGACCCCAGAAGTCCCCACCACCACCACCACCAAAAAACATTACCTCTAAAAGCATGACCGTAGTTAGGTGGAACTGCTGGGTCCGTTTGAGCCCATCTCGGACCAGTTGATTAAACTCTTCCTCTGTAGCTTCTTAATTAGTTTTATTCTCAAGTTGTTTGCGTGTTATTGCTTTCACCAGTTACTCGGGTGAATTTGGTTTGTTTGTTGCATCTTCATATTGGTGTCGTTGCATTTTGCTCCTTGCACATTTTTTTTATTTCTGTGATTCCGTCTCGTCGTCCGTTTTGACACAGACTTGGATTTTCTGTTCAACTCAGCAATCTCTTTGTTCGGAGATGGCCGAGGAGCTTCGTTTTGCCGTCAGATGTCGAGGGTCGAGGCAACGTCCTGCTCTTAAGAGGCAGTGCTCTCGATGTGTTCCCGGCACAACTTACGTTCCGGCCACCATGGAGATTCCACAGGAGAACGGAATTATGCAGATGATCGAGATGAGGAAGTCTTCTGTACATTTCGACTGTCTCGATACGTAACGCTCTTGACGCGAAACCTTATTTCAGTTTCTGTGTTCGCGAAGTGGTGAATGTGGCCGAGACTTTTGTCGCGACGATTGCGACACGGTGGCCAATTCGGTCGAGATGACGAGCGGGCAAAGGGGTCTATCGTAGTCTCGAGTCTTTGCGGACGGCTGTCGAGAAAAGGACGTTTCTTTCTATCTCTCTGTCTCGTATTTGGGATCGAAGCCCACATTTTCTACACATTTGACCCGTTAGAAACAATCGTAAAACATTTCATCTCACCCGAGAGAAACATTCCACCCTTTTAACACTATTTTATATTGTTAATTTAATAAAAAGTTCAAGTTTGACTAAATTTCTTTTAATTATGTTTTCTGATATATTTATTGGATTTTACTTATTTTATTTCACACAAGAATGGAACAACTGTCCCAAAACCTATTTTCTGGCCTCTCCTCCAATTTTTAAAATTACGTGTTGAGAATCTCTGTCGTCTTTGTCTTTGTCGACGCCCCATTTAAATCGCCCGGAACCGTCATTGGTGTTGTCTTTACCAAAATTGGCATTTAATCCGGACCCTCCTTCTTCGGTTTTCTTAGCGCCATTCCAGTTTAACTTTCTAGAATCCCCATCTTTGTTGCCATCCAGATTTAAATGAAGCTCTGAACCGCCGTTAGTGCTTTTGTCGTGATTCCAGTTTAATTGTCTGTGATCGTCACCAGTTTCTTTGCCACCACCATTCCAGTTTAACTGTCTAGAACCTTCATCAGAGGCCCTGTCACCACTATTCCAGGTTAATCCTCCAGATTCTCCACCAGTTTCTTTGCGACCATTCCAGTTTAACCCATCAGCACCTCCATTGGTTTCTTTACCAATGTTTAAATTTAACTGTCCTGAACCTCCACCAGCGGACCTTTCACCACCACCCCAGTTTAATCCTCCAGAGTCTCCACCAGTTTGTCTTCCACCATTCCAGTTTAACTGTCTAGAACCTTCATCAGAGGCCCTGTCACCACTATTCCAGGTTAATCCTCCAGATTCTCCACCAGTTTCTTTGCGACCATTCCAGTTTAACCCATCAGCACCTCCATTGGTTTCTTTACCAATGTTTAAATTTAACTGTCCTGAACCTACACCAGCGGACCTTTCACCACCACCCCAGTTTAATCCTCCAGAGTCTCCACCAGTTTGTCTTCCACCATTCCAGTTTAACTGTCTAGAACTTCCATCAGAGGCCCTGTCACCACTATTCCAGGTTAATCCTCCAGATTCTCCACCAGTTTCTTTGCGACCATTCCAGTTTAACCCATCAGCACCTCCATTGGTTTCTTTACCAATGTTTAAATTTAACTGTCCTGAACCACCAGCGGACCTTTCACCACCACCCCAGTTTAATCCTCCAGAATCTCCACCAGTTTGTCTTCCACCATTCCAGTTTAACTGTCTAGAACCTTCATCAGAGGCCCTGTCACCACTATTCCAGGTTAATCCTCCAGATTCTCCACCAGTTTCTTTGCGACCATTCCAGTTTAACCCATCAGCACCTCCATTGGTTTCTTTACCAATGTTTAAATTTAACTCTCCTGAACCTACACCAGCGGACCTTTCACCACCACCCCAGTTTAATCCTCCAGAGTCTCCACCAGTTTGTCTTCCACCATTCCAGTTTAACTGTCTAGAACTTCCATCAGAGGCCCTGTCACCACTATTCCAGGTTAATCCTCCAGATTCTCCACCAGTTTCTTTGCGACCATTCCAGTTTAACCCATCAGCACCTCCATTGGTTTCTTTACCAATGTTTAAATTTAACTGTCCTGAACCACCAGCGGACCTTTCACCACCACCCCAGTTTAATCCTCCAGAATCTCCACCAGTTTGTCTTCCACCATTCCAGTTTAACTGTCTAGAACCTCCATCAGAGGCCCTGTCACCACTATTCCAGTTTAATCCTCCAGATTCTCCACCAGTTTCTTTGTGACCATTCCAGTTTAACCCACCAGCACCTCCATTGGTTTCTTTGGCAATGTTTAAATTTAACTGTCCAGAACCTCCATCAGAAGAAATGTCACCACCATTCCAGTTTAATCTTCCAGAGTCTCCGCCAGTTTGTCTTCCACCATTCCAGTTTAACTGTCTAGAACCTCCATCAGAGGCCCTGTCACCACTATTCCAGTTTAATCCTCCAGATTCTTCACCAGTTTCTTTGCGACCATTCCAGTTTAACCCATCAGCACCTCCATTGGTTTCTTTGCCAATGTTTATGTTTAACTGTCCTGAACCTCCACCAGCGGACCTGTCACCACCATCCCAGTTTAATCCTCCAGAATCTCCACCAGTTTGTCTTTCACCATTCCAGTTTAACTGTCTAGAACCTCCACCAGAGGCCCTGTCACCACCATCCCAGTTTAATCCTCCTGAATCTTGACCAGTTTCTCTTCCACCATTCCAGTTTAACTGTCCGGAACCTCCATCAGGAACCCTGTCACCACCATTCCAGTTTAACTGTCCGGAACCTCCATCAGGAACCCTGTCACCACCATTCCAGTTTAACTGTCCGGAACCTCCATCAGGAGCCCTGTCACCACCATTCCAGTTTAACTGTCTTTGACCACTGTTGGTGTCTCTGCCGCCATTAATTTCCCACTGTTTCCCACTCCCTTCCCAATTTCGATCTTTGGTACTTGTCGCATCAAGATTTTTGCTTTCGTGACCTGCTCCGTATGTTCCTCGTGAATTACCACTGTATATGTCAATCTCGTGCACTCTTTCTTTATTTGTGCCCTGAAAACCATCACGGGATGATATTCCTGTACTGGTGCCGTGGGATCCTTTACTTTGATAGCCTGATCCTATTGAGGTTTCTTGCCGTCCAGCTTGATATGAGCTTCCAGTGTACGTTCGCTGGACGCCTGTTTGGTACGAACCGCTTTGTCTACTGATTCCGGTTCCAGTTTGACGGTGTCGTCCTAGTGAAATAGATGTTTTCAGAGTTAATTTTGTCTAGGTGTCTCGAGTGTGAGTGGAAACTTATCAGAAGTAATTTGAAGAAAAATTTAAAACGTTTATTATAAAAATAAACATTTAAATTTTGAAAGTTGGTTTATGAACTGATTATTATTGTCCTGAAGGGGAAAAATGAGTGTTTTAGAAGTAGAAAGGTAAGCGCGATCACCTAACTAATCTGATAGATTGAAATACGCGTTTATTTAAATGTTAACTATTAACATAGATATTAACTGATTAAATTGACGTTGACTTATTGTTTGTCCTTAACAGGGCTCAGTAGAATATGTTTAATATTGAAATGCATTTAACTTGTTTTAAGTGTAGACTAGGTATACGGGTATTTTCATGTTGTTGTTGTTGTTGTTGTTATCTTTTAAAATAAACTTTTTATAGGCAAAAATTAAAAATAGTTTTCTTAAATTTTGGCGATTTTAAAACTCGCACAAAAAGGTTATTTTGAAAGATAATCAGTGTGAAAATATTCTTAGGTGATTGAGCCACCCTTCTAGTTTCTAAACGCTCTTAATTCGAAGTGTTTCTTCATTTCGCACCAGAAGGAAAGAATAAAACTTTAAAACCATCTTAACACGAAAGGGATTCATTTACTTGTCTGGTATCGAAAAGACCAACCTAGTATTCTAAGTTTTTCATAAACTGTAAGTGAACCCATTTTAGTAAGATAGGTACCTGTGATTCGTTGCGATTTTGTGTACCCGCTTCTGGACGAAGAACCTCCCGTAATGACTGTACGGCTTACGCCATTGTAGTTTCTCGAATTCGTGGCGTAAACTTTTCTCTGCCTTGGTGCGTACCCAAGCGATACCCTCTGCCTCGGTACGGCCTGAATACGACGTCGCCTAGTTGTTATGTAACGATAATGGCCGGGTACTGTTTCGGTCTGGTAAGTGCTGTAACGTTGCCGGCCCCAACGCGTGCCACCAATCACTCCGTAACGGCCAAATTGACCGTATGCTCGGTTAGTCTGGAGTACTCTTCCTTCGTATGCTTCACCACGAGGAACTCCTACACTATAATACTCCCCTTCGCATATCTTAAAGTAAAAAAAAGAACTTCGTCACTTGTTTCGTATATTCAGGTTACGACTACAGTGTAAATTCTAGAATCGAGGGGACTTACTTGCATTTTTGCATTCATTATGCAGAGTAACGTCTCCTTAACTGTTGCCTAGGAATGGAAATTTTATTAGTCGACATGACTTTCTTTTTTGGTTTTTGGAAGTGAGAACCTCGGTTCCATCGTACTGTTGTTCCGCACACTTGTCAAATGCGTTCTGTAATTCTTTTTTAACCTGCAATATTTTTTACAGTTTAGTTTTTTTCTGGCGAATTAATCTGAAATTGGTGGCGAAACTGATTACGTCATCAGTTGCAGTTGTCATTAAGTCGGCTGCTTTGGCAACAACATCTGAATCCACAAGACCGTCTTCGGTCAACTGTCGGCATCGACCAAAAGTACAAATGAATATGTCCTGTATTTTCATTTGGTAGAGAGAGATTTTGTGGTCTTACCAATCCGTATTCGAGTAACTGGCACTCGACTAGTTCTTTGTATGTCTGTTTCGTACAAATAGGGGGGGTTGTTTGTGAGATCGACATTCTTTTGTTGCGTTTATAGTTTTCATTTCACGATGACATCCTTCCATGTTTATATTTGAAATTCTACGCAGATCGGCAAGGAGGTGATAGAGAAATGCAGACTATAAACGCGGCATTGTTATGTGTTTGGAGATTGACTAACATCTTCTTTGTCGTCGTCGTCCAGTGTTTCTGTTTCCGTGTCCACTCCACTCAGTCCGAGATCTTTCAAGCAAATGTCAAATATTTCCATACCCTTTAGCAAAAGAGAAACAAAAATCACGAAATTTGTTTAGCTAAGTTTAAGGTGCAAATCGAGACTATATTATGAGGTTTTTAGTGGCAGAAATTCAATAAGGGTATTTTTACGAAGAAAAAAAAAAGATGCTGATGGTTTGCATGGGTTTAGCAAATCTCTAAAGTTACCACTTTCTAAGTGCTTTTTACCATTTCACTCGTTGGGCACAATTCGACATCGGCCGCAATCCGAGCGTTCGACGGCTCGATTCCTATGATCACCAAACATGCCGTAATCAGAAGCAATTTTAAGGTTGCTTCGAACATGTCTAACGTTTTATAAATTATATTCCTCCAAATATAAATTTTGTCAACAGTTTTGCTTATATTTATACCATGTGTGTATTTGTGAGGAGGAAGTTTTAATTTTTTTTTCCGACAAAAGTGTCTCTGTAGCCAATAAGGATTGGGCCTCGCAATGATTTATTTAAATGACATCCTGCTGAAATCCATTCAACTTATTGAATTGTATTTTCGTACATTTTATGTTTTCAACTATTTTTCTTTTCACTTTTCACAATGGTGTAATAATGTCTAAGATAATTACTGTTTTCCTACTGATCTGATACCACTTAAAGTATGATTGCTACCATCGAAAGGTACCATTAGATCGGATTAATCGTAGAATTTTCATTTTTGAAAATAATAGCATCACGCAAATGATGTATTTGTCAACTCTGACCTTAAGAAACCGCCTCAAATTTAAGTACAAAAATATTTTGGGACACACTCCAACTATGTAGAGTAGTAAATGAATTTCTTTTCATTTCATAATAATAATATAATATAGAGAGATAGGGTACGTTTAAAAATGCTTTTTTAATTGTAGTTTGAATACAAAGACCTGAATTTGACGTTATTTCATTAACGAAAATTCGTTTGAAAATATACTGTACTGGGTTTCGATCTGGCGTTTGGAAGTTTGTCTGTGTGGTTCCTTCGTTTAGTTTTCTTGTTTCGAGTTAATTTTGGAAATATGTTTTTTTTTATAAGTAGCTTTTGTACTTGATTTTTTTTTCTGCATCATTTAAACTCTTGAACTCTGACTTTTCTGCGATAATAAATTCACTGTTGTAGATACTAAAAGGGTGGGTTGCTCAGGCATTTAATGGTATTTTGCTGTTGATATCTTTCAAAACAAGCATTTTGCGCGCGTGCGTGAGTGCGTGCGTGTAATTGGATGCGTGGAAATGAAATTCGTCGATAGACAAGCTCATCGTAGGAAACGATTTATTTTATAATTTTAGTAATAATTAGTGTCATTTGATCTTGCAAAGGCAAATAAAAGGTATGCAATTGAGTGAAATTGCGAAACATTTCACGATTTATTTCTCCCCCACCCACTCTCGTATTTGTTGCTTGTTCGGAATTTAAGAGCTGCGTTTAACTCTTGAAATTAATTTCGAAACTTTGCTTAAATGTAATTAAATCTTTTTGTGTGTGTGTGTGTGTGCGTGTCATTAACTTATTAATAGTAAGATACATAAGGCCCCAATTAAGACATTTTAGGCATGATGAGGGATGTTTAGTTTTTCAGAAGTAACCTTTAAAACAAAGTAATGCAGAAGAGTAAAGAGATACAATGGTGATTTTATTATGAATCTTATTATGAAAATTAAAAGCACACAGTTTATGTCAATTTGAAAGAGATGAAAAATTATGGTTTAGGGCCCTGGCACACGAACCACTCTTGTGTGGTCGCGTTGAACTGCAATATGTATTGGACGTGTCGCTCGTGTGACCGTACGGCCACTGCGACAACATTTTGCAGCCGAACACGACCACTCGAAAGTGGTTCGTGTGCAAAGCACTAAGAGAGCTAACGGATCGACTCTCAGGTGAAAAACACCATTAGCAAAGTACTTTTAGCGTAATTTCTTCTAATTTAAGATCATTTTTGTATGATTTGCGCGTCTAAAGCGGCGCGTTAAAAATGTATCCGATTACATATTCTTTTTAGGGAAGAAAAAAGACTCGTTGTGAAAGCAAATTGGTATCATTGGAAAGATAACTTTATTTCAATTGATTTTACACTTTTGGTAGTTTTATTTTGTAGTTATTTCACATTTTAATTTTGAACAATTGGTTGTTGCGAAGTTCAGTTTTTAGCGGTAGTTTTTGTCGCTCATTCCTTTGCTTCGGTTGCCTCTTCTTCACTTTCTTCCTTCTCTGGTTCCTCGCCACTTTCTCCTTTTTCTTCGGGTTCTTCGGCACTTTCTCCTTTTTCTTCGGTTTGTTCGCCACTTTCTCCTTTTTCTTCGGTTTGTTCGCCACTTTCGTTTTCCTCGGGTTCTTCACTTGGTACGTTTTCGTCTTCTTCGTCATCTTCTTCTTCACCTTCATTCGGTTCTTTGTAATTTTCATGACAGACCTGTAAAAAACCGTGACGATGCTTAAATCTCGTAAACACGAAACTCGGTTACGGTAAATTAGCTAAAATGGATCGTATTATGTTACTTTATCTTTTGCAGCGAACATGCAACCCCACACAGCCATTGATGTATTCTGAAAGAATGTATATATCGAAATAGAAAACCGTTATAAAATATCGTAATACTGCTTCTTGAGATAAATTTGTCGTAAAGGTATTAGGACCAGGTTCTTTTTGTAGTGTTCTTGGTATTCGATGCATTTTTCGTACGCTTTTTCCAACGATTGCAAAGCCTGTTAGACGGGAAAAATCGTCTGATTTGTTCGTAATCAGTTTCGGAAAGTGAACTCGTAACCTTTTTGTCTCTGATTAGAAATTGTTTCTTGATCGAAGCAATTGTAGCTTCTTTGTTAAGAGTTCCGGTGGCGTTATCTTCTAGAATTTCGAACTCGGAAGAGTAGCATATTAGAAAGTCCATCATTTGCTGCACAGAAGAAAAAAAACAACAATGAAATGCAATGTTTGAGAAGGAAATTTTGTTTGCGAACACGATTTTTCTAAATAATTTTCGTGGGTATTTGTTTGAAAATAGCACCACCTTTAACGAGGTAATTTTTGCTTTTTGAGTTTGAAGTTGACTAATTAGCCAAATTATACTTTTGATTTTAGTTGTGTGCATCATATGTTGTGAAATGAAATTATTTTGACTTTTAAATTACTAAGTGTTTGGGGTTTTTTGTTCTTCTTCTCCATAACTTACTTTGTTAGTTCGAGTCGGGCTGGTGTTCATTCCCGATGACTTGGCGCAGTTCATGGTAGCCATCACGTTCTTTTCGAGTAGAATGAGTTAAGAGAACGTAAATTATAGTTAGTTGATGGTTTTTAAGTAATTCAATCGCAGTCTTTCTTACTCTTGGTGTCATGTGGCACTTTTCTCGTGTTTCCAGTTTACCATTACAGATCTGAAAGACAAGTGATTAAAATTGAATTTGAAAAATAGCGTCCTTTACAAGACCGACTTCAAAACTGACACGAATAATTATTCAAATGGTGATTTTGTACAAGATTGGTTCATAATTACCCTTTCGTCAACATCGTGGATACAAAAAGGAATGCTGATCGCGTCATCGCCCTGAAGAAAACGAAAGCATAATTTTGAAAATGGGGAATTGATTTGGAGCTACTTGTGTATTAGATGGAATTACGCTGTCCTGGTGGTAATCTTTGAAACATTCTCGAATACCGTCTTTCATTGCTTCCTTGTCCTGTTACGAGCATAATTTAATAAGTGATTTTTAACTCGAATTTCGAGTTAATTGCAATTGAGTATTTTTATATGATTACTTTGTGATCCATTATGTAGTTTTTGTCCACCATTTTCAACGCGTTTTTCAAGTTCGTATTTCCGTCGTCGTCGATCTACAAAACCGAACCAGAAACGGAATTTAGATTATTAGACGATTATTGTCAATTTAAATTTAACCGAAAGGAATTTAGACGGAATTTGGGATTGAGGTTAAGAAGCAGCTTTTAGAACAACTTCGAAGTTTATTTCAGAAGTTTGTGTTACTTTAATCTGCTGATTTGAAATAAACTTTGAATTTACTTTTAAAAGTTGTTCGAAAGAATTAGTTCCAAGAAATTAGAAATTATATTTCAACTTGTAGTTTTCTTACGATTTTTGTCTGTTTTCCGTAACATTGCAAGTAATTCGCAAACATCTGAAAGGGAACATAACATGGAGGGGTTTCAATTGGAATTTCATTTCTGGCGGAACTTGTTTCAAACGAAATTTTGAATCCTTACCCGGAAAGCTTCTTCTTTCGGTACACTGTGTACGTTCGACAAGTTTGCAAATTTCCCACAATATGTTTTGACTTTGAATCCCTAAAATGTTAGTCGTAGCAAGTTTTTTATTTGACGTTCGTTTTAATGAGCTTCCGATAGTTTCGTACCAAACCGGTGTCTTCGCATTTACTTTTGTGAACCGGTGGTTTGTTTTTGCAAATTTTGTCCTTCGTGAAGTGAGCGCAAAATAACGAATATTCGGATTGAATCTGTCAATAGATTGATTACAGTTTAAAATACACTAGATTTGCTTGTTGTAGTTGGTATTCATTTGGTTTTAACCTTTGCATCGGGTTTGGAATCATCGAAACCGTCGAAGCAGTTTTTGACTTGTTTCTTCAGCGCTTTTTTTCGCTGTTGTACAAACAGCGATCAGTTGTGTTTCGAATTTGAAAAAAAATTATACTTTTTGGATTTCGGATGAGCGAAATGAAGAAAAAGTTGAAAGTTTGATAGAAATTAACTAAAAGGATTGCTCAATCAATCAAGGGTATTTTAATGTTTGATATCTTCCAAAATAAGAATAATTCTAAATAATAATTTGGTTAAATTGGACACTTCCAGAGAGCTCGAAAATGAGCTTTTCATAAATTTCATATTAAGAAAACAAATTAGATTTAACTTTCAAATTATTTGGTACGTAATTAATTATAAACATTAATATTTGAATAACTTTGTTTTTCTCCATTTTTTACCTTGTTGTCTGTTTGGAAATCGTTTTGGAGACTTTTTAACACGGTTTCAGGCTGAGCGATACCATTTTCGTCGACCTTTTAACAATTTGAAGCGCGTTTACTTAGTTTAACATCGTAATTTGTTGTAAAACCTTAAATTTTGTTGTTTCCGGCGGTTATACTCACCCATCCCAGTCCGTAGTTTATACAGTCGAGAAACTCATGGAATTTCTGATAAGAAGTGGAACAGATAATAATTAATATTGACTTACCCTCCTATCCTTCTCCCTCTGGGCCCGGTTACGTACCTTATCTTTCTGCGCGTCACTTAACTTTGCCATTGCCGTCCTGTTCGACAGATCGGATTTTTGGTAACATTGAAACAAAACAGTTTGCGCCTAAGTAAAGAAATCGATTTGATTAGTATTATTGTATATGTCATTAAAAAAAAAAAACATTTGAAGTTACTATTTTAAACGTAGTTATTTTTTCTTAATTTTCGATATATCTTTCAAAATTAGCTATTTTAAGAGCGCGCGTATTCGTTTCTTATTTATATGTGAAAAAAAGTAGTTGAAAATTTTGTTTGAAAGAAGTTCTATGGAAATCTTTAAAAGCAGAATTCGTATTTTACTTACTTTTAAGTTTCCTGGACATAAATCTTCGTCTTCTTTGTGCTGTTGTTTGTGTGGTTTTGGATGGCAAATCTTTGTGAAGAAAATAATTCAGATTTAAGTTTTCTGTGAAAGTTTTTTTTTTTTTGTTCTCTAAAATCTTCCTAGTTTTTAGTAAATGACTTACGTGGGCTTTTCTCTTACGGATACATTTTAGAAGGTGTTTTGTTCCTTCCTAGAAATTTAGATCGAAATACGAAGTCACATCAGATTTGACATTTGATTTTTAAAATTGTTAGAATATTTACTTCGGTGTAGTTGTAATTTTCGAAGCATTTCTCAAATTCTTCCGTTAGTTCGCGTTTTGTCTAGAAACATTGAATTGGTACTTTATTTATCGAGTCCATTGATTCAATTTTTTTTTAATTTGCTCGAAACTAAATATTAACGTTCGTCTGTTCGTGAAAATGATCGTTTTTTTTTTGCGTTTTGTTGAAAAATTGTGTTTCAAAAAATATGGACAATTAGTTTTTTGAACGAGGAAATTCAGTTTTAAGCTTTGCTTTGTTTTAAGTGATGTTTAAAGTTTCTTTCGAAATATATTTCGTATTTTGTAAATGTTTGAACTTTTTTGTTACTTTGTTATTTAATTCCATCGTGGTGTCGATTACGGCCAAGGTGGCTTCTTTGTTAGCAATTCCTTGGTCGTCGATCTGTCGTAAGAAAAGACATAAAAAAGGTTTGAAACGTTTAGTGAGTGCACTCGAAACTAGTTTTTGATCGTTTGTCTCCAGGGTTTTTATTCGTCAATGGAATTCACTTCCGCCGAGAGGAGATTTTTGATCAATGCAGCAGCAGCCGCTTGCAGAGTAATTTATGAAATTGAAATTGTAAAATAATTACCATGTCCAGTTCCTTAGCTACGCAATTGGCTACGGATTGCCATTTCTATTTGAAAACAACAATTAAGAGAAAACGATGAGCTGGATTTGTAGCCATCGGAAGTACGGTTTCTAAGAAGTTTCTTAATGTCCCGACCTTTCTGATTTCCTGTTTGGATTCTTTGCCGTCGTTGTCGATCCACGAAAGTCCGCTGTCTTCGATACATTGGTCGAACACTTCTAGTCCCTAATGAGTTAATTTAATAAATTTTCATTGCTTGTCGAATAACTTTCTCGAGCGGTTATTTTTACGTATTCTGTTGGTTTGCATCGTTTCTGTGGCTCCGAATGAGATTCGCCACAAATCTAGAAAAGTGGTTTAGTCTGTCATTAATAATTTAGTTGTCGTGATTTCTTCTTACCTCTTGTTTGCGTCTTTCGGTGCAATGTACGAGAGAATTTTTTTGCTGTTGAAAACATTTAATTATTGGGTGTTTGTGGCTACCACAATTTGAATTTGCGAAACTTACAGTTTCCGGATTGTATTTGTCGATGCAAGAGTCGTATGCTTGGCTCAGTTCGGCAAGTGTCTGATTAATATGGAAAAAGAAACTTGTTACGCTCGATTACACGAAAGTGATTGTCGCAAAAGAAGCGTCTGTAAACAACGTCCTCTTAACACCAGTTTAAAACCCGATCGTTTACAAATGCGATGGGTGTGTGCGAGAACACGAAAGGTTTCGTACACGCCCGTCACATTCATAAATCGGGCGGTTTTATTCGACGCTTTTTTGCATCAAACACTCCCGTGTAATCGTGCTGATGTTTTGGTAGAAGTGTGTCTGTTGTTTCTCGGCCAGAATTACTTCTTCGTCGGCATCGAACCACATTTGAGGAGTTTCTCGAAGGTTGTCGGTGTTGATGGAGTTGCCTTCAATCTGCAAACATTTCAATACGGGAGGTGCATGGTTTGTTTGTTTCGTTACGGTTAATTCTTATCTGTTTACCACTTCACTTTCTACCAGGGCACATTTCATTAGTTTCAAAAACGCCTATTTACGAGGAGAAAAATACAAACATGCAAAATATGAATGAAGTGGTTGGAAGTTTTTTTTTGCTGGCTTTTTAAAGTCTCGTAACTCGTTACTAACCTTCATTAGCTTATTTTTGCCGTGCTTTTCGTAACGTGGATCCTTGAAAATTTCGGGATTATCTTTTGAACAAGTAACGAAGATTGCGTTTGCCTACGGGTTTTTATTTAAGCAGGTTTTCATATATATATTCGACTGAATGTGACTTCGTTGATGGGTTTAACCTTATCTGATGGTGGGCACTTTCCACGGTATCTCGCATCTCCATTTCCGCAGTACTAAAATATATCACGATTGAAAATTAAGTTATAATTTTAAAAATCTAGCCTCGTATTAAGGATTGCGAAAACAGTTATACCTTTGCGTCAAAGTGACTCATGCAAATGAACTGAAGTGTGAAGTTTTCCTAGTTTTTTTTTTTTTTTTTTTGTAATAAACAAACCCAAATGTCAGCTTTTTCCGACATTTTCAACATAAAGGGTTTTTCTCTATCTCTGTGAACGGCTTTTCGTACCACCGGATCGACGTTATCGAAGCACATTTCGTAACCGTCACGCACCGAGTCGAGCACCTATATTTTAAACACGAGAGTTAAATTTGGTTTATGTGAGCCAATGAGATGGCCTTTGTAGAACTCACTTCAGGTTCCAGGTCCAGTTCACCGAGAGCTTCCAAAGTGGCCTCTTTGTCGAATTTTCCATCTGCGGTTATCTAAAAATCAACAGTCTCGATTCTTATCTCAAACACTTTGAATTTAGGCCCCAATTTAAAAAGATAATTTCTCACTCGAACCCTCTGAGCTAGGATTCCAACAAAGAAAAAGTTTATTCTAGGGTACTCGATAAAACCACTAGTGTTTTTCTAAGTTGGAACCCTGGCTTGGGGGATTCAGGTGGTAATTAAGTTTATTTTTTATTGGTTGTAAGGTTTTACCACCGATGCAGTCATTAACGAACACTGTTTTCTATTGGTCGCCTGAAAAGATTTTTGTTTTCAAAGTAAATTTTCATTAAAGAAAGTAACTAGAATTATCGAAATCTGGTTTTGAAATATATTTTTTGAGGCTATTTACTTACTCCTGTAGTTGAACAGTTTGCAATGGCAAGTAGAATTAGTATGGAAAGTCCAATGGTAAATTGTGCCATCGTGTGTGTCTATTGGTGGCACGGTCGGTCGAGAGAGAAGTCGCTTCTGTTTTAAGCCACTTTGAAAAGTGAAATGCAAGTGTTGAAAGGATTCAGTTTTATACTCTTGAGTTCTCGATATCGTAATTCCAATTCAAATCTAATATGTGTGTTGTATATTTCCTGTCAAATGTCTCATTATTCACTTTGTAGTTTTGAGTTTCAGCAAATGATTACTAGGTTTGTTGTCGTCGCATAATAATTTTGAATAAATGTCAACACTGTAGTTTTGTAGCTCGAGCACGCAATCGGGATTATTACTTTTGGTTGTATTCACTGATTATTTACAGTCGTTTAGCTTTTTTTTTTGATATAATGTTGAATCAATAACATATTTTTTATACATTCGGGGAGAAAATTTGGCACCCGAACCCTCAAAACACATTGCTTATTCAAACAGTAGAAACCTTTTTTTGAACGTAGCATTCTTGAGCAGTTTTTCTTCCACTTGAGAGGGTTTGAGTTGAGGTTTTGAAGGTAATTTTTCTTGTTGAATGAAATGTCGTTTCGACTAGTTTTTGTGAATGGACTCGGGTGACGATCCCGGAACACTTTCCCGGGGTTCTTTGAAGTTTCGTTAGGTTCGTAGTTAAGCCGCGGCTTGTATTCAATTCTAGCCATCCATTTCCGCCTTTAGGTTTTTGTGATATGTTATCATTATGGTTTTAAAACACGACGACAACAACAACAACAACAATAATAATAATAATGACGAAAACAAATTGATTTACTATTTATTGATAGAATATAAATAACCTTGATTTTACACAATATGACTAAATGCAAATGTTGTATAAAAGGCATTTTCGAAAAGTAACTACATTAGCGTAAAGGTTCACAAAGTAGATGCAAACATTTTTTAGAAGCAACTTTAAGAAACAAATTCAAAGTTTGTTAGAAACTGGAATAGTTTAATTGACAATATCTTTAAAAATAAACTTTTTATTGGTGTTTGTAATAAGTACTGAATAACATTTTGAAAACTATTTCGATCAGTAAATCGTGATATCAATTTTAACCTTTAAAGTGTTAGAATTAATTATTTTTTGGTAACTAAACTAATAGGTGAATAATGTTAACGAATTTTGACGACGATGGCGTTTGAAATTAACGTTTTCTGACGGTTGCATCTTATTTTTGTATCAACATCCATGTCAAAGCGCCCATATTAGTTTAAAGATATTATTTTGAAGACACTTCGAAGACATTCAAGAAGTATTCTAGTTTGTAAAAAAAAACGTTGAAATTTGTTAATTATTCTTTTAAAAAGAAGTTTCCATCTCAGCTTATTCGACGCACATAGAGGATAATGACTCTCGAGTCTCGGCTCGAAATGAAATTCCGTTAGTCGTCCTGGTCGTCGTACTCGTTGTATACGTATCCGCAATACTGGAAAAGAAAAGAGAAATGTAAAAATTCACTTTCGTTTCTATCTGTTGGTGTCTATTTCTCACCTTTCCGTAATAGTCCCCGAAACAATCGAATATGTTACCGAAGTCGTTCTATTCGATGAAGTATTTAAAAAAGAAAAATGGAGTTAAACTGGTTTTCGCAATGCATGTCCCATTTGCATTAGGTAAAAATAGTAGGTGAAAATGAATTTTCTGTCTGTCAAATTTTGAAAGATGTCATTTTTACAAGAATCTAGTTTCCGTTCCAAATTCCCTTTGAATTGTCTCCTATTTTGACCCAATGGAAACATAGGGCATAATGTGGAAAGTGGAGATTTTTTTTTTTGAGGCACTGGCGCAGGAGGAATTCAATAACTTCTAAAAGAAATGGTATTTGAAACTAGAAGTTTACTTTAATTGAGTGGTAACATTTTGATGATAAAAGAAAATGTTTTGCTACAATTTAAAAGACGAATGTTTTGAAATTGTCATGTTTATAAATATCATCTTGTAATTGCTATCAATGAGTTACGTTACTCTTTTAGTTTCAAATGGAAGTTAGATTTCTTTTTTAAAAAAAACCTCTGCACCCGTGTTGTTATTCTCGAGTAAAAATGAGTTGATTCGAAAGATGGACCTTTTCGAAGGTTTCCGTACAGTTGATCAAACCGTTTTTTAATTCTGTTTTAGTCTGAAATACACAAATAATATAGTTTAATTAGAATGTGCCGTTTTTAATGACACGTAGGTTAGAAATGTGAAATAGGATTATCCTCGAGAACGTACAAAATCTGTCGCTCGACCGTCTTCGATCACTTTCAACGCGGCGTCTAAGTTGAATTCTCCGTTGACTTCCTGTGGAATGAATGAAGTTTCTTTTGTAATTAAATACTCTTAAGTTTTGTGGTTTCTAAAGTGATATGTCGTGTTAAAAAATAATAAGAATAGTTTGTTAAAAACTAGAATAGTAGAAAAATAACAATTAATTGTTTTTGACCTGCACTATATTTTTTTTTTTGCGTATGTGTCTATTATTCTAGATTAATTTAATAAACTTTTAATTTGTTTTAAGGTAAAAGCATTTTGATGTTTATTGAAATTGCCATAAACAGTTTATTGTAAAAGTAATTTTAGTTTTACTTTAACTTTGTTTCAGAATGGAAATTTTCTACTTACCACTTTGAGTTGCTTCATTACGCAGTCTTCTAACTGATGCCATTTCTAAAGAAGACATTTCAACTGAGAAATAAAATTATGCGTGCTTTTAAACAATTAGATTTCCGAGCAATTTATCTACCTTTTCGTCTTGGTCTCTGCGAAAGTTGAGAGAGAACAGTTTGGTCTTGTTGACGCATACGGCAATCGCATCGTGATACTTTTCAAAGACGGGTTTACGATTATCATTTCTGAGTCTTTCGGGGTCTTTTGGCTAGTAATTAAAAACTCACCCTGGTAGGTTCCTCGCAAGTCACAAACTAACAGCAACAACAAAAAATAGAAAATAGGAAAACTTACGACGAGACTTTAATTGAACTGGAGGAACTGGACTGAGCTCGCTCAATCACGTAATCGGTATTTACATGTTGATATTTTTTCAAAACATGAACAAAATGAAAAGTGTCATCTGTGTTTAAACTTTAGTGATTTTGAAAGTAACATAAAAAGCTTATATCTTAGTTTTTGAGCTATTCTTTTAGTTTCGAAAACACTTTGAAGTTATAAACAAGTTATAAACGACGACGGCTAGAGATTTATTTACAAATTGAAATTCTTTGACTCGTAAGTAAATCTACTGTTTTTTAAAATTGTTTCTGAAATTTATGTAACTGTTTATTTGAAATGGGTTTGTATTGTTGAGTTGTACTTGACGTAAACAAAATTCAGACTATCTAAAACGGGGAATTAATTAAAAAATACTAAAGTTTTCTAGTCGAGAAGATTGAATATTATGAGATGAGAGGATAGTTTTACGTTTTCGTCGGGGTTAGAAGTCGTAATTTCATCATCGTCGTCGTCGTCGTTGTCATATCTGTCTTTTGCGTCGTCTTCGTCGCTGTCGTTGTCGTCTCCTTTCACCTCCATGGTGTTGTAGAAAACTGCAAAAAGCAGCAACACGATCAGATATTTCATTTTGAATGATTCCCACAACTGATGAATCGTACGAGAGAGAGAGAGAGACTTTTGAAGTGTCGAAAAAAGTTTTCTAGCTTTTTTATATCGAATTGTAAGATCCGTGATCTCTTTAGTTTTAATTCAATCACAATGGGACCATTGTATACAGAATGATACTTTTGTTTTAACGACAAGAAGACTAAATTTCGAAGGTCGAAAACGTGCGAGTTCCATTGTAATCGTAAAGAGAAGAATTTATGTGCGAGGAAAAAACAAGGAGGAGAGCAAAGAAGGAATTAATTCGGACACTCGTTTTCATTAATTACAAATTGCTATTTCTTTATTATCATCATTATTATTCCATTACAGTGCATGACATTGAATATTGATAAATTAAATCTTTGTTAAAAGTTAATTATTTTTTCTAAGTGTGAGTCGAGAGGTTGTTTAGTCGTCAGGAGGTTTCTCTTTGTTTCCAATATTCTTCCGTCTGCATTTCCGATAATCGAGAAACAGTTCGATCGAAAGCAAATATTTCTTCTTCTCCTGTGAAGATAGTAGCTTTTGCATTTTCCTGATTTATGAAAAACACACGTAATATGTTATTTCGTTTGAATGAATTAATCGAGTGAAGAGAGAGCACAAAATGAAACTCGATAAAAATTTTTTTGAGCGGTTGATTTTGAAACTGATTATTCTGTCTTTCAAAAAAGTATAATTAAGAGAAACTTGAATGTGTTTTAAAAACTAGAAAGGTAGCTCAATCACTTAAGGGTACTTTTCACGTCGATAACTTTCAAAATGAACTTTTTATAGACAAAAATTGAGGAAAAAAAAATTATTGTATGCTTAAAATTGACTTAATTTTAAAAGATATCAACACAAAAATAAAACACAAAGTGGATTGAAAAGCAGCTACACCTTCAAGTTTGTAAAACTTTGTAAGACAGAATTAACCAGGGGTTTCACTTCAATATGTCGTTCATTTTTTAACATATTTAACATTTTAAATTGAAATTTGCTCGTGCAACAGTTTAATTTCCCGTGGTGTTTCTTACACTTCCTTTGGCGATATTCAGGTCGTCCATTAAAGCTCTGTTTTCGTCGGCTATTTCTGCTTCTTCTTCGGTCTTATCGATTCTGAATAGCTGGTTCGGAGGAGCCGCAGCGGAACACGCGACACGCACCTATTGCAGTGGGGTTTGAAAGTTCTGGGTTACGAATGTTCCTCCGAACGAAGAGTCGGGGAAGAGGGTTTAAACCTTGTTGTCGTAAAAGGTGTCGACGAGAGTTATGAACCTCCGAGCTTGGGTCTTCATTCGTAACGTGAGGATCGGAATGTCTCTCACGATGACCGTGTGAAATACTTGACTGAACAGCAAGTAATCGCTGGCTCCTCTTGGCTGAAAAACGGAGACGAAACATAGTCAGAACACTGGAGACACTTTCTAATCGTAGAAGAAAGGTTCCGACTTGGAAAAAGCCGGGTTTTATCGAGAATCTTCGCATGCAACTTTTACGTGTGCTTGGAAGTTTGCGCTCGGAGGGTTCGAATCGAAGATCGAAGTTGCCTTTTCGAATTTGGAACCGTTGTGCGGAATCGAGTTTTGTCACTTTGAACTTACAAACGGTTTACCTGATTACAAAGTTCGTCAAACGTAGAATCTAGAATCTGGCCACACGTCTTTCGTAGATTTATGTTTCTTCCTCTGACGGTCAGAACTCTTGATCGTACGACTAATAGACAAACGAAAAACGAATCTGTTCAGTTTCGGAAGGTTGAAAATAACTTGTTCCGATTGTTCCAACAGTCGTTTTCTTTGCTCGCTAGTCGCTTAAATATCGTGTCCAACTCATGATCGGCTTCGGTTATTTCTTCGTGGGTTCTGCACGTGTCCCGATAAAAAATTTGAACGAAATGAACAAAAGATTAACAATTACGATAGTGTGTGTGGTTAGTGTCGGGAGCTTTTTTCTTACATGAAGTAGACATTCAGTGTTCCTTTGTTTCCGGACTGCCTGTAGTCGATGCCGGAATCGAGCGACTTGACGTTGCAACGATCCTGATTGAAAAAGTTCAAATTGGACGGTTTGCTGAGACTCGAGGTGCCAAGAATTCGATTACGTTCCAATATCTCTTAGGATGTTTTCTGAGTAGTTGATTTTTGAATTCTTGGTCGGTTTGTTTTTCAGAAGAGCAAAATGAAGCGAAATTTGAACGTGTTTTAGAAACTAGAAAGTTTTTTTTTTCCAACGTTCGATATCTTTTAAAATGAGCTTTTTATATGAGTTTTGAAAATAGCCCAACTTGAAATAGGCAGTATTTTCATTTGTGATTCATTTGCCCTTTCTAGTTTATAACACACTTTCAGTGTCACATTTAGTGGTTGCTCTTCCGAAACTGCAGAAAACGTCAAACACGTTAAAAGTTACGAGGGAAAACAAAGTTGTTATACCTTTAAGATGTGAATGAAAGGCACAAAGTTGGATCTCTGTAAACCATTTTTATACAGATCTGTAGTTAAAAAGAAAAAAAAAAGACGGAGAAAGTTGTTAGTTGGTGACGCGAATTTCTTTGCTTTTTTTGTTTACCATCCGGATGTCTGTTAGAAGTGGCCACAACGACGACACCACCTGCGAACAGTTCGGTAAAGAGACGTTTCAGGATCATTGCATCTCCAATGTCGGTTACCTGTGTGCGTGTGACATTAAGTTGACGTTAAAAGTTTGCACGAAACTAGTAGAGTCGACGAGGATGTCGAGAAACCATTTTTCCCGACGATCAACTCGAGGAGTTGATCGTCGAGAAAAATTCGTTGTGTTAATTCTTTTTCTCTAGATGTGTTGTAAAACGTGTTTGTCGCCAACCTGAAACTCGTCGAAACACAAAAGCCAAGATTCGTCTCTGATTGATCTTGCAACTGGAGGAATCGGATCGTTGAATTTCGGTTTTGTTCTTTCGCTCTCTCCCGGCGATCCTCGAGCTTTTTTGTAATTGTGGATTCCTAAATCGAGGTAGAAATGTGAATGTGTGTTTTCTTTAGTAACTGAAGGCTCGTTGCTTTAAAGTGGTTTCAAAGTTTAACTGAAAGCCCGGAACTCCTTTAGGGATCAAAATAAACGTTTTATGCGAGTTTGAAAGTGACTCCATTTTAGACATTCTATTTTTTAATATTAAAAGTTTAGTTCGGAAGATATTAAAGTGAAAATTTCGTTAATTACCGTTCTTGTTTTGTTTGTTAATCTTACTTTGATGTACGTCCAACATGAATTCGTGAAAGTGAACTCTTCGTTTGTTGTCGATTTGGGCGCAGTCGTAGAATAGATCCATGAGCATAGTTTTGCCTCCTCCTAGAAAATGGCTCAAAGTCGATGATTCATTTGACGATTCGGGTCTCTTAAAAGTTTCGTTCTCGACTCACCGACGGCACCGTACAAATAAAATCCTTTCGGTGGACTCGAAACGGATTTCTTCTTTGTACCGAACAGCTTAATTTGTAAAATAGTTTATTAAGAAATTGCTTTAATGGTTGGAATCGTTTATTTTTTAAAAAAGTTCGAACGGTTTTTTTTTGGTTTTGAAACAATTTTACTAAATAATTTCTACCGAAATATGGATTAAATTTCAAATAATCTATTAACGTTTTGTTTCAACTTGAATTTTTTGTTTTTTTTTGTTGTTGGTAAAAATTGCCTGAAAGTTTATTTTGAAAGATATCAACATAGTTTTCGTTTGCAATTCAAACTGGTCACCCGGTGAGGTGTTTAATAAAAGTTTGCCATAAATCAACCAGTTTATTTTTACTCTTTCTAGTTTAGTAATTTGTTATTTTGTTTTGGTTTAAAAATATAATGTTTAGCCTGTTATTTCTCTCTCTCTCTCTCTCTCTCACACACACTGCACACATGTTGTAAATCTGAGAAAGGGAAAAATGGAAGACTTTGATGATGGGAATATTTGTTTACTTTTTGAAAGATTCCTTGATTGTCGGGTGGTTTGTAGTGTCTCAGTTGGTCACTGACCGTTTGCAAGTGGTCAACTATAAGTGCCTGGTGGTCATCTTGCCTTAGTTCGTTATTCTCTATTTTGTGTCTGTAGATTTCGTAAGGACCGCCGTCGCCGCAATTAGTTTGTAACTTTTGAGGTTCGTCATCATCACCACCCTCACGATTACCTTAGATTTCGGAAAAGAACGAGACACAAATGTGAACACAATGTGGGAAATTGTTCAATGTTTATTTTTTAAAAGACGTTTCGTAAAAAGTGCGAATTGAAGAGGAAATGAGGGACGAGGAGAATAATTACGATTATGGAGGAGGAGGAGGAGGAAGTTAGAACTTTTACATTTAAGAAGTTTTTAAAATGTTGTTATATCGTTAAAAAATGCTCAAAAAAAGTTTATTCAAAATGTGTAATTGAAAATGTTTGTTTGTTTGTGTTTTGATCGGCTACTCTTCTAGTTTGTAAAACACATAAATGATTTTTTAATGAAGTTGTTTCGTGAAGAAAATGTCATTTCTTTTTAAACTCGTTTGTTAATTGTGCGTTTTAGAAGGAGGAATTGAAAGTATGTTAGAAACTAGAACGGTAGAGCTGAATATCACTTCAACAGTATTTTTAGATTTGGGATATTTTTTTAGAAATAGGTTTTTTTTTTTTTTTGATCGGAAGAAGGGTTTAAGAAAATTGAAAAAGTATCGTTTATTTTGGACGATATACCAATATGAAATGGTTTAAGTTATTGTGTGTGGGGGAGCCTTCTAGTTTCTAAAACAAAACTTTGAAGGTTGTGTACTTTGTGTGCTTTCCTGAAAGAGAAGAAATAATGAAAGTTGTAATATGAAGCTGACATGGGAGGGGAGGGGGGAGGAGGAGGAGGGACGTTTTCAGTGTCGTCGTTGTGGTGGTGGTGGGTGGGTGGGTGGGTGTCTACCTTTACGGCGGTTGTGGGAATCACGTTTGAGTCCATATGCCGTCAGAGTGGGCCTAACTAGCCTGAAATGGAACGCCGGCACTTTTAGTCCAGTGTTTAAAAGGCAACAGCCAATTACAGGAGCCAACATTGTGTGTAATATAGACTAGCATTTGCTGATTAGAATTTTTGTAGCGCATGCGCATCACCATATCGGTCGGTTGTATAGGAAAGTGATGGCAGATTTCCGTTAGCAGCGCCATCTATTGATCACCAATGGAAACTGCCGATGAGAAAAGGAGGCACCGCCGCACCGTAGTTAAATATAAACGCTTACCTGTTATGTGTCACGGACACATTAGCCAAACATAGAAGAGGAGACTAATTAGCATAAAATGTGCAATTTTACAAACGCCGTTCTTTATTTCGAAACGTCAGTGACGTCACTTGTTGACAGCGCCACCAGCGGTCATTTCTAATTGAAAATTCAAATTCAAATTTCGCAAGTCACCTGCCGACAGCGCCACCAGCGGCCGTTGTTGTCCAGCAAAGATAAGACGGGCCCAACCAAAAACAGAAGAAGAAGAAGTTAGTCGTTGTGGTCAACATGTGTGTTTTGTTTCTTCTCCTCTCGTCGTCGTTTTCTAAAGGTATTATACAATATATATTTGATAGAAAGTACATTTGATATTATTTGATATAAAGTATAAAGTATATTTGACAAAATTGATAATGTATTAAGATGGATTTGGATTGATTTAGCCGTTGGTCTGATCATCAGATCAGTTTCATATTTGTCGCGCCCCCCCCCCCACCCTCTCGTAGTTTTTAAATGGAGACCATTTAATATTCATTTGGTTGCTTAGCTAGCAACCACAGATATTCGTTTTTCATATTATTGTGCTGCTGCTCCTCCTGACGTAAAAAGTTAATTTTATAGGTTTATATATATATATTGTTAAAGAAAAGGTTGGTTTTGTTTCATTATTATGCTTGTTTCACAAACGGCTTTGAACTACGTATTAGAACGGGGGGGGGGGGGAACGAAAACTGCGTAATGCTGATCTGACATTTTTTTTCCGCATATTTTCTTAATCCTTGGGGCAGGAGGTCATGCTGAAATTTTTGATTTTTTAAATTTAATGATTTTTCATTATTTTTAATCTTTAATTTCTTTTCGTCGTTTTTCTCTTCTTTTACAATTAATTTTTTAAGTTGTAATCAATAGATGGCGCCACTTTTTTATTTTTGTTGATGATCAATAGATGGCGCCACTTTTTTATTTTTGTTGATGATCAATAGATGGCGCCACTTTTTTATTTTTGTTGATGATCAATAGATGGCGCCACTTTTTTATTTTTGTTGATGATCAATAGATGGCGCCGCTTTCAACCTTTTTTCTACTTCTCTTCTGTTTCACTTTTGAGGGCATTCTGTGGGACGTTTGGGATTGTATTTGTTTCCATTTGTGAAACGTGACGCGATGCTAGTTTCTCCAGTTGTTCTAAAAATGGACACAAAAGGCACATGGTAGGCCTGCTTGCTTATTTACTATTTAATTTGTTTTTTAATTTACTATTTTGTTTTAATTTAATTTTTTTTTAAACAAACTATGCATTTTTTAAAATATTTTCGTTTTTTGGGTTGCATTATGCTAAGATCTCATTTCTCTTGACCCTTCCCTCACTCCCCCAAGCGTTTCTCCCTTTTTATTTTCCACACTTTTACGGATTTTTTTTTTGAGTATATAAGTTTTATTTGCAATGAAGAATATTTGACCTTTGTTTTTTCTAGACTTGCCTGCCAGCCAAATAGCAACTATGTGTAAAGGTCACTTTTACAAATGGTTAATTCTGGTTTGTCTATCCTTTGTTAAATTTAAATACCGATTGATATTTGCATGAAAGTAAGTCCGAGCAGCCTTATTATTATTATAGTTATAATTATAATTATATTAATAATTTTTCTGATTTGCTGCAAAGAAATTGCAATATGTTTTATCAAGCTCAGGATTGACAATCCAGAATGGTGTATAATTGAAAGTGGATTTTCGTTAATCTTGGTAGACAAAAAATAAACACCAACAAGTACATAACAAACACGTATATAACAAACACGTACTTAACATTCGACAGTCTATATTTTGCGTTTCGCATTTTGCGGACGCCTCAAACCAGAGTTTTGTTGGAAACCATCAACAATTGGTTTGAGAATTTTTAATGACTTTTAAAATGAGTCTTCGTATCTTCGCTTCGTATCTTCGCTTCGTATCTTCGCTTCGTATCTTCGCTTCGTATCTTCGCTTCGTATCTTCGCTTCGTATCTTCGCTTCGTATCTTCGCTTCGTATCTTCGCTTCGTATCTTCGCTTCGTATTCTTTTTGCTTCGTATCTTCGCTTCGTATCTTCGCTTCGTTTTTTTTTTGCATCGCATCGTTACTACGCTTCGTAGGCGTCAAATAAATACCCAATTCACTCTTAAGATGTTATCAAGTCCACCAGTAAAACAAATAACAACCTAAACCATATGTTAATAAAATGTATTGTGTGTAAGTCCCATTAGGCCTACTGCTCGTGTTTTTGGTGACAATTGGTAATTACTTGAGGGCTATGCGAGTAATCTTAACTATTAACACTAGTGGCTGCAAATGCGTTTGTTTTTATGCATCGTATTTTTTTAAATGGGTCCCAGGGATTTCTTTTTTTGCTTCATATTTGGAATGTTTGTTTTTTTTTGGTTTATTTTTTGTTAGTCTTTTCAATTTAGAATATTTTCAGTAGCAGACGAAGATGTGGCGAGACAACAATGGGATATTTTTCGCTGATTGTAGGGTGAGTGGAGGTTTTTCTTGTTTATTGTTGTAATTTTTTGATTTTTAATTAAAATTGTATTTAAAATATTCAGAAAGGATGAGAGGAACAGAAGAAGTTGATGTTGGTTTTTGACGGGATTTCTTACCAAAGGTTTGGTTGAATTTATTTTTTATTTAAATTTTAATGATAAATAAAAATTTTTAATGAACAGATAAATGAAGATGGAGTAGGATGTGGATTGGCTGTCAATAGGATGGATTGAACACTTGGCTGACATCGTTTTAGCTTAAGAGATATTATTGTTAATTCAGCCTCAATTTAAACAAAGCATTTCTGTGAATTTCTTTTGTCCAATAATTTTTGTAAACATATGAGAAGATTGAATAATTTTGCTTTAGCTTTTTTATAATTTTCTAAAGTTGTTAACAATGTGGGGATTGATTAGTCCTCCATGGTGGGCCTCATCATAATAATCATTTTGAATAATTACCAAACATTGGAAATGGATCGTTTCCGTATCTTGTTAAATGAAGACGAAAGGGCCATTTTGATGGTTGATGCAAATTGAGTTTGGCTTCATAAAGCGCCTCAGTTTTCTAGTTTCTCGTGGGGGGGGGGAGGGAAACATTTTCCTGGATTCGCTAATTGAGCGATCTCCCGTGAAATCCCGGGAGTTACCATCTTGCCTCATTACTTGATGCAATTAATTAAACAGTATATATTTTTTGCATGAAATTATATGGCACACAGGGTATTATTAATATTAAATTGATGCACTTGAACAAAATAATTTGCATTGTTTTAATTTTATGTGATTAATTGTTGACATTCATTTTTACAAATGAAATGAGTTATTTTAATGTGGGGCAGTTAGTAATTTATATACTTATAATTGAGGTTCATTTTTTGGGATAGTTCGTTTCTTCCTTGCTTAACATACGTTCAGTTTGGTTACTTGTTAAGATTTAGTCTAGTCAGTATAGTTGTTGGCCAACAATCTCTTTTCTTAGGATTTAAGGTTTATTTTGAGCTGCAAGTTTCTTTTTCTGTGGTTATGTTTATTAATTAGGTGAGTTCTGATTATTTTAATTAGTTTCTGTGTTTGTTGTACTTATTATAAGGTTTGGTGTAGGTTTGTTCAGAAGGTTTGCTCAATTGTCCCACATAAAATATAATGACAATCTTTGTAAATTTTGAACTTTTAACAATATACAGTAACAATGCAGTTATTTATTTCAATTATTTTGCGTGAGATGATGGTATCATAAGGGTAATTGAATTGGTGTAATGGTTGTTAATATTTCACTGATTAAGTGCCAATTGTGGGAAGGGTGCCAAACTGAATAATTGCATCTTTGAATGAGTGCTAAACTGAATAGGCACCAATTGGTATTAACCCCCACTGAATAAATGGAGTAATTGAATAATATATGAAATATAAGCAATATTTTTTAATTAATGAATAATGTGGTACTATATTGGCACCAATTTGAACTATTTTATTATAAGACTATTGTAAACTTGTTATCTTCTCATGTGTATCAATTTATCTATTAAGTAAATAGTCAAAGTTTTTGTTAATTTATGGTTTCATTAATTTTATGGGCCTATATGACAGATGACGTTACATGTATTTGGGATAGTCAAATCCTTTATTTTCATCTTGAACGTCCTATATATTTCTCATAATATTAAATAGGGTATTAAACACTAGTTGACGATTCCTATAACATAACCTATTTTAAACCTAGAATAATTTTAAAAATATTATGGGTCTTTTTTAAATTAATAAAGAAAAATTTTTGCTGAATTTTGATGATAATTTTGATTTGTTTTTTTGTATTGGTTTTAATCACGTCTTAGATGTTTAGATGATGTTACTATAGGCGGAGGCAAAGAAATTTTAATGCTAGACACGTTTGCCTGTGAATTTTGCTCTCGTCATTTTAATCAGATTATTGTTTAAATTACACTTGTAATTTGTCAAATTTGCACTGTTTTGAATAATAAAATGAAAATTTTTACAAGTCAACAAGGGGCTGTTAACAAGCGAATTTTGCACAGCACTGTAAAGTCTCTGTGTATTTTTACTTGTATTACAAGAATTGTACTTGTGAGATACAGGCCCTTGTTTGCTATTTTTTTTTTTTTTTGGGGTTTTATGTTTAAGTGCAAAAGTATAGAATTCTGTAGAGGACTGACTGAACGTAAATACTTAAATTTTAATTTAGCATGTTGATTGCTGTCTTGTATATGAAGTAAATGAAGATGAAGGTTGTGCAACTTTGTGATTGCTTTTTAAAAGTTTGAATCTATTTTTAATATACAAAAAAATTGAGACAAGATTCTATACAAATATGAAAAAAATGATTTAGTGTAGAGTATTTAAAAAAGGCGTGTTGGCATAGTAGTAAATTTGTTTAAAATGCTCCTTTAATGTGTCAAAGGGTGAACCAATAACGAGTTGGATATAGCAAAGTAAAAGTTTAGTCTAGATGTATGGATGCAGTGGCGCCATCTATTGTATACATTTTTATTATGAATAGGAGCAACATAGAATTAAAATGTAAATACGTCATTTATTAAGGCAAATATGTGATAAAATGTGTCGTTAAATGATTATTTTTCTATCGATGATGGTTTATGCATTTATTATTATTTAATTTAAGAAATAACACAATCTCTTGAATATCGTACGTGATTTAACATTAATATCGGTCGCCTTTATTTAAACAAGTTGGTTCTAGATATTAAGTATAGGGGCGCTAACATCGTCGTCATCTCTGATTGGTTGAATTAACTTACCCACCGCCATTTGCAGTTTGTTCTTCGTTTGTGTTAGACGTGTGTCTTCTCTGTTGCTGTTTAAACCATTCTTGCCAATTGTGTAAGTTTTTTTATTTTTTTTTATGATTGTTTATTGCTTGCTTGCTAATAGTTGTCTTTTTTTTTTTTGTTTCTTTACAATTGCCTCTGCTTTTTTAAAAAAGACATTTGTATAGCAACTTAATCGTAATTCAATTTATGTTCGAGCCGTTTTTTTATCTGTCACTCGTTTCCTCTCGGAGATATTTGGCGCCAAAAAACGCTTGTTCTTTATAGAAAACGGTTGTTACGCTTTATAAAAATCGATATAATAAATTAAAAAAATGCACGAAATAACGGTTATTTTGGTTTTATTTTTATTACATTATTGTTTTCCAGTCAATCATTGCTACGTATGAAGGGTTTCATTTGATAGGTTTTTCTCTGTTAAGTTGTAAGTAAGAATGAATGTTGTGTTTTGTTTCTTTAATATTTCTTTTTATGGTTCAAGTTGACTGCAAGTAATCAACATCTTTATAGCAAATGTAATTATGGTTTTTCTAATCAGAAAAGGTTGATTAGAGTCTAGATTCCGGTTGACATTCATTTCATCAATAATTAATATGAAAAGTCTAGTTGGAAATACAACTTTGAAATTTTATTTAATTAAAAAACAACTTAAGTTAGGTCTTTTTGATTAAAATAAACTATTTACTTAAGTTTCAACTTTATTTTTTGAAACCTCATTTACCCTTATACTTTTCATAAGTGTCTATCGTCATCGTCGTAAATCATAGTAAGTGTCTTATCGTTAACACCTTCGTTGCTGTGTTGTATGTATGTTATATCGTTGTAATAATTGTCATTGTTGTCGTTTTAGTGATTGTTGTTAACGAAACGTGATTGTCGTAACCATTATAAGTGTCATTTTCGTGGTTTCAGTAGCTTTGTCATCGTAAGTATCCATATAATCATTTTACACATGATTTTTAATAAAAAAATAAACTTTATATTAAAAATGACGTGAAAAATAATATAAATATAGCTTTTTTAACCATTCGTTTTTATTCTTCACATCAATTTCAACAAGCAAAGCAATTACATCAATTAATTACAACAATCAATTACATCTGGAATTACAAAGATTAATTAATTACATCATACATACAGTTAGTACACTTTACATCATACATTCAATTAGTACACTTTTTAAACGTTTTGTATATTTACCAGAGCGGGATTTGAACTTACGTCTTCCAGTTGCGATTCCAGAGTGATATCCATTAGGCTGTTGTGAAGTTGTGATGGAACCTCCAAAGAAAACCTTAGAAGTAATAAGAATTGGTGACGATCTCTTATGGGTTGCTAGGCAACAACACAGGCAGTTAGAAATAGGTCAAAACTTTATTTGTGTGATGTCATAACATGGGTGGAGCCAATCCAAGCTTTCACCTATTTCTAACGGCGCATCGCAACTTGGGGCTACCCCACCTTAGGATTGTTCGAGTAGGTTATTTTTTCAGGTCTTTGCCATGTGCGTCGGTGGCTCAGTGGTTAAAGTCACTAGTGGTGTTGTTCACCATGTCACCAAAGCATGGGATCGAATCCCAGTGGTTTCAAAATAAAAATAAAAAAATCACAAAAATGACGGTGGCAGGTGGAGGGCTCTGGAGAGAAAACTTAATTTTTCTTGGATACCAAGAAAAAAGTTTTCCTAGGAATTCTTGTTTCCTCTCCCTCCCCCTCTCCCCTCCCCCACCCCTCTCCCCTGTGGGGGAGGGGGGAGGGGAGAGGGGAGGGGAGAGGGGAGGGGGAGGGGGAGAGGAGGGGAGGGGGGAGAGGAGGGGAGGGGAGGGGGGAGGGGAGGAGAGGTGAGGGGTGAGGGGGAGGAGAGGGGGAGGGGGATTTGTATTGGTTATTCATCTTTTTACATTATTTTTCTCTTTTTAATTTATTTTCATCATTTTTCTCTTTTACAGTTGTAATCAATAGATGGCAGCACTTTTTTTTTATTTTCCTTATTGAACAATAGATGGCGCCACTTTTTTCTTTATTTTTCTTAGTGATCAATAGATGGCAGCACTTTTTTCTTTATTTTCCTTAGTGATCAATAGATGGTGCTACTTTTTTTCTTTATTTTTTTTTATTAAACAATAGATGGCGCCACTTTTTCTTTTATTTTCCTTAGTGATCAATAGATGGCGCCACTTTTTTATATTTTTCTTAGTGTTCAATAGATGGCGTCACTCTTTATTTTCCTTAAAAAAATTAAATAAAAATATAAATATGAAGTTTTTTTAAGTTTCTTCACTTTCCCCCTCTTTCTCATCTCTCTCCCCTCCCTTTTTCCCTCCTCCTCCCCCCTTTCCTTCTCCTCCTCCCTTCCCTTTCCCCCTCCTCTCCTATATTCAAGATTATGTTGTACATTCAATTAACATATTAGTTATGAACAAATTATTAGAATTGTATATTTACCAGACTGGGTTTCGTACTTACATGTTCCTGTTGTAGTTGCCAGTGACATATCCATTGCACTGTTGTGAAGTTGTTGGAAGATCACTGAAAATTAAAGTTTATAAGAACAGTACAGAAAGAACAGAAAAGTTTTTTTTTTTTTTTGTAAGTGTTGTACAAGTAAGTTGTTTGATGGTGGGTTTGGCCAAGTACCTCCATGGCAATGTGGTTATAGCCATGGGTGCAGTTAACTATGGTGTTAACTTTGTTCTGGGTTCAATTCCCCAGAGGTACATTATTTACTCTTTCTCTCGCCTTCTCCCCCCCCCTACAAATTTGTCCCCCAGCCCCCGATGGGGGGTTTGGGGGGTAGGGGGGGGACCGGAGGGGGCAGGGCCGGGGAGTTTGCTGAATTAAACAAAAATTGTATATTTATTCAAAAAAATTTTTTTTTAAAAAAAAAACTGTTATTGTTTATTTATTCCAAAAAATTTTTTTTTAATAAATAATAAAAAATTTTTAATAAAT
>JAUPFP010000218.1:0-69264 GCA_036925085.1 Brachycybe producta
ACGTCCGCCTTTTCACGTCGAACCATACAAAAACCAATTAGAAGTGCCGTCGTCATAAAAAGGGCAGGAGCCAACTGATGTTCTCCCCGATTTCTAACTGCCTGTGTCAAGATGTGCGATTTTGAAACTAACATATGTTTACTTTAAGGCCAGTTTTAAAAGTGGAAATGGAGGGGGGGGGGGGAGCTTTCGAACTCTGGTTATTTTGTTAATTAATAGAAACATTAAGAAAATTTGAAAATGTTATAGAAACTAGAATGGTCAGTACAATCATTTAATGATATTTTCATGTTTGATATCTTTCAAAATAAGCTTTTTATGACAGTTTTTGTTTTTTAATTTTTGTCTATATTAAAAAAAAGTATATTTTAAGTGATTCAGCTACCAATTCTAGTTTCTAACACACTTTCAATTTCTTCGAAAATATTGAATTGAGTTCATCTTAAAAGATAACGTTTTACCTTAATCATTCTAGTTTCTAACATAACTTTGAATTACAGTGGTATATGTCGCATCCATTTGGTGTAATTATCCATTACATGAAATGTTTGTCCATTTCGCGAAATGAACATAAATTGGCCTGAGATGCAAAACGCGAAATGGATATACATTTCGTGTAATGGACAATTTACATCCAAATGGATGCGATATAATTAGATAACTCTAATTATAAAAAAATGCTTCTAACTCGTCTACACGTGAACTTAAGCACATTTAAGTTAAATGTGTTCAGTTCAATTTATGTACGGAGTCCATTTAAGAACATAAACAAAATAAAATTGACTATTACTTATCTGAAGAAATTTTACTACTAAATTAATATAATATAATATCTAGTACACACACACCTGATAATTTAAATGCATTTAAATAATAAACGTGTTCTACAGAGCTCTGTGAAGGACAAACAAACAATATGTCGTCGAATTCAATTTATTCAGTTAATAATCTGAAAATGTTGAGTTAATACTTAAAAATAATTATAAAACTATTGACAAAATATTGATTTAGTATCTCAATTTAAAATATTGATTATAAAGTCAATTTTTATTTGGTTCATGTCCTTAACTGGATTCCGTATAATTCACACCTAAACACATTTAATTTGAATTCATTTAACTCATGTGTGTACACGCTGTAAGGTATTACAGGGCTCTGTAAAATATGTTTATTTAAATGCATTTAACTTTTTAGGTGTAGATAGGTTATCCTTGTACACACATGAGTTAAATGAATTCAAATTAAATGTGTTTAGGTGTGAATTATACGGAATCCAGTTAAGGACATGAACACCAAATAAAAATTGACTTTAACTATTAATATTTTAAATTGAAATACTAAATCAATATTCTGTATTAACTCAATATTTTCAGATTATTAACTGAATAAATTGAATTCGATGACATATTGTTTGTTTTGTCCTTCACGGGACTCTGTAGAACACGTTTATTGCATTTAAATGCATTTACATTATCAGTTGTGTGTACTAGGTATTAGGATAATAGAAGGAAGAGAAAAAATACCTTTGTTTAGAGCCATTGTATGTTGTAAGAACAATGGTGACAACAGAGGTCGCCTCTTAAGATTTTGAATGTGCGCCATCTGGCGGATGGATTATAAAAGTGAGGGGGTCTCTTTACTCTATGAAATTCAGAGGAAAACCTTTTTCGGTAAATTCCACTTGAAATTGAATGGATTTTTATTGGTTCTCTTTATAAAAAAAACTCCCCTCTCTTCTTAAGAAATCCATTAGAGACGATGGTTGATATTAAAAAAAAAAAAGGTTATTTTGCATTTTTTATTATTTTGTGCATTTGGATTAGAAAGAAGAAGACGACGAGGGGGGGAGGGATTTTGATGATGTTTTTATTTTCCTGTTGACATTTTATTATAAAATGCATCCATCCTAGAAGGAGCCAATAATGATGATGATGACTTGTCCAAAAATGTGTCATTTTAAAACTTAGAGATTGATGATGAGGCTATTTTTTGCCCTCTCACCCCTCCGCCTCCCCAATCCCATCTTAATACTGATCATTATCACACTTTTCACTTATCATTATCATCATTTGATAATAATAATAATAATGATGATGATGGTGCATTGATATGATGACAGGGAAATGGCTGTTAGTCTGTGTAAATTGTAAAACATAACTAACCCCAGTTCAAGACTAGAAAGGGTAATAATGATGATAATCATAACACTGCACCTTCCCCCTTCTAATTTCATCTTGTTGAAATTTTGCTGTTCCAGTTTGAGGTGTTGTGACCCCTTTTAATCATAATCATTATAATTATCACAAAACCATGTGATGATTTTGATTACAAAATGTGTGGGTTGAATTTCATGGAAGTTATTAGAACAAAAACTTTGAAGTTCTGAAAGCTACCAGTAGGTGGCGGTTTTTTTCTTTAAGAGAACAAACGCCACCTACTGGTGGCTTTCAGAAAATCGAAATTAAGATAGACAATATCAAGGTGTTTTGGAGACTAGAAGGGCAGCTCGACCACTTATTTCAATTCAGTTTGGGAACCGGTTTAATCGGTTTGCGCAGTTTGCGATTTTTTTGGAAACCGGTTCTTATTAGTTCGTGGATCGTGACAAACCGGTTCTCAATATGCATTAGCAGGTTTGCGGGCCACAGTAATTAGAGGTGGCGAAGGGTAGAACCGAACCGAATCTACTCGGTTCAGAACCAGTTCTTATCAGTTCTACCTATACTGACGAACTGGTTCTATCAGTTCCAGTAATTGGCAAACCGGTTCTGAACCGTTGACATTTCATGTTGATATCTTTCAAAATAAACTTTTTATGTCAGTTTGAAAATGACATCTTTAAACCAACTATATATTTTATCAATTTTTGCCAATAAAAAGTGAAATTGAAAGGGTTTTTTTAGAAACTATAAGGGTAGCTTATTATTTTCAAGTTGATTTCTTAGAAACAGAAATTCTCTGTTTCCTGTTTTAAAATTAGAAGCTAGAGTTAAAATAACTTCTTGTTTGAGAGTGAGATTTATCTATTGGGAGCCCCCCCTTTCTCACTTAATGTTTATCTTAGGAGGAGAGGTTCAGTTGAAACTGGAGTTTTGAACCCATTTATTGACTTTTGTTTAGACAAATATGACTTTATTAGAAAACTAAATTTAGAAAACTGTGAAAGTAACTAACATTAATAAACTCTCAGGTTTCTTTTTTTTTAGAAATATGTGAGAGTCGTTTTTAGTTGTGAGTTATTTTCAAGAGATGAGGTTTGATGGTGACAGGCAGAATGGGGGGAGGGATATGCATTCAGAGAGAGAGAGAGAGAGAGAGAGAGAGAGAGAGAGAGAGAGAGAGAGAGAGAGAGAGAGAGAGAGAGAGAGAGAGAGAGAGAGGCCTACTCAGGCATATAACTGATGCTCTTTTTTGAGCCTTTTAATCTGTTGACAGTAAAAATGAAGATGAACATCCGCCATTACGCATTGGAATATTATGGCTTTTTTGTGAAGTTCATTCGCGAATGTAATTCTGATGATGATAATGATGAAAAAAGGAGGCAAAAGGGGGGGGGGAGGGACGGATGCAGAAGACTAGAAGGAGCTTTTTTTTGTTGTCTAGTTGTTAATGAAAATGGGTTAATCCTCATTAGCCGCTTGATTACATCTTCAATGAACCCATAAAAATGCAAGACAGGAGGACTTTCTTGCCTCAGTAATCCTCAGCAGGAGATCAATTTCACGCTTGGGGGCGCTCTCTGTGGAGCTCCTATACTTTACACGTGAATCTTCATGAGCTGTAGTGGTGCCCTCTAGTATCGGGCGAGTTCTTTTTTTTATTTTTATTAAGAATTATTTGGTTATCTTGGTTACATCTTGATGACGATGATGATGATGACCAGAGAGTGTGTCCACTGGTGATGGTTTTCTAAGTGGCCAAATTGACGTCACTACAAAGTTATTTTGTTTAATTTTGTGGCCATTTTAAGGGGTTTGGGGGGGGGAGGGGGTGCAATGGAATTGCTGTTTGGATGGAATGAAATGGGTGAAATAAAAACAATTTCCTGAAACCATGGAATTGCTTTTGTTGTTATTGTTCAGTTTGTACTAAAAAGGAGTCCATTTGGACCAAAGCAATCAATTGCTTTTATTATAGACTAGGATGAAATAAATTGAGCCAATGAAAATGGTGCTTTTTCTCCCCTATCCTCCTCCTCCTCACTTCTCATTTCGCCCACAATATTAATGCGTCCATTTAATATTTATATGCAACCAGAAATGAATAATAGTGTAAATAACAAAAAATGACGTCAGTTTGTAATTTGAAATTGTGTTTTTTTTTTATAAAAGCAATGTTATTCTTCATTCCAACCCATTGAACCAATAAATAGACTACCATATTCACCATTAATCAACAAATTAGTCAATAATTATTAGAAAGGCGGTTTTTCCCTATCTTTTTTTAGTCTTTTGTGAATGCATTTTGCATTAATTGCCACTCGGTGCGCTGCAAACAGTGCGAATGAATCGATCTCATTGGTTGACAAATGTAGAAATGGAGACAGGCAGTTAGAAATCGGGAAGAACTTCAGTTGGCTCCGCCCTTGTTATGACGACCGGCAACTTCTAATTGGTTTGTTGTGTGGTTCGACGTTGAAAAGGGAGGAGCATGTGACGTCAGACTACATAACAAACCAATTAGAAGTTGCCAGTCGTCATAACAAAGGAGGAGCCAACTGAAGTTCTCTCCGATTTCTAACCGCCTGTGATAGTGTGATAGTGCTATCACAACAGCGTGATGGTGCTATCACAACAGCGTGATAGTGCTATCACAACAGCGTGATAGTGCTATCACAACAGCGTGTTAGTGCTATCACAACAGCGTGATAGTGCTATCACAACAGCGTGATAGTGCTATCACAACAGCGTGATAGTGCTATCACAACAGCGTGATAGTGACTATCACAACAGCGTGATAGTGACTATCACAACAGCGTGATAGTGACTATCACAACAGCGTGATAGTGACTATCACAACAGCGTGATAGTGACTATCACAACAGCGTGATAGTGACTATCACAACAGCGTGATAGTCACTATCATCGTGAAAACGAGGCTTAATTCAAGAGGATTGTCTTTTCTAGTATTTATCATCACCCTGTAAATAACTCATGTGTTCAGCTTAACACGTTATGACAGTTGGTTATTTTCCACTGTTGGTTTTTCGCATAAATAAAGAAATAACAATGGTAATAATAATAATACTGTTGTAAGATGAAACACCTGTAGGCCATATTACAATATATACATTATATGCTTATTTCCATCTTTCTTTAGAATATATTATAATAATAATAGTAATAATGGGAAGATCTTTTTTATTATTTTCAAACAACAACAATAACAAGAAAGACGAATCGTTTATTTTATGTTATATTATCAAAATAACATCGTGTATATTTCACTTATTATTATGCAAATTACAACAATGTCATCTTATATTTTTACTTCAATTTCTCTCTTTTTTATTACTGAATTAGAAATTTCCTTTTTATTTCATGTTTTTTTATTAACAAAATGAACAATTTTTGTTCTTTCAGAGGTTTTTTTTTCTTCTTCTTATTTTGCGTAATATTTTAGAGGGCTCTCCATAGAGAAATACTTGTGTAAATGCAAGGTAGATGGCGCCATGCAGCTTCCATAGGTGGTGTAAACTACACTCGTCGCCAATTAGTTGAAATCGAATGCACCCTTTTAGCTCTCAAAAAGCGCGTTCAAAACAACCTTAATTATCAGAGCACGTGGACAAACACCCAGAACACAATGTAAGTGAAGAGAGAGCACGTGTAGAAGAAATAGCGATGGCGATGACGCAATTCAAAGTTTGCCACGTGCAGAAAAAAATGTAAGGCGAGTGTCAGCAGTACATTTCTATGGGAGGAGGGCTAGTGACGCCATCTAACGATACACGCACAAAAGAAATGCTCTACTTGATTCCTAAACGTTTTTTTTCTTCTTTTCTTACATTTTTTCAGTTACAAGTTGAAACATTTTCCAATTGGATTTTTTTTTAAACATTTTTCTTAAATTCGAATATTTATTTTTTTTTCTCTTTTTCTTGAAATTCTAAAAAAAAAATGAATTTTTATATGGCAGCCATTTTGAAAAGTAGGGCGTCCCTTGGGTGGTGGGAAGAAAGCAGGAATTAGGAGTGCCTAGGTGGGGGGAAAGGGGTCAGGGGGAACGGGGTCAGGGGGAACGGGTTCCTCCATTACATTCAATTTCTTATTAAGAAGTCTTTCTTCTCCTCCTCCTCCTCCTCCTTCCAATCCATCTAAAACGAATCCATTTCAAACGACAAACAAAGGGAGGGGGTTGGATGTAGAGGCTAACTTATATTATGGGAATTACATTAGAGTTAAATATATTCATGATTGATTTACGCTGATTTTTGAAATCAAATTATTTTGTCTTTTAATGCTTTAAAAATTGGGGCAGAATTAAGAGAAACTAGAAAGTGTTTTAGAAACTAGAAGGGTAGTAAATCAATCACATAAGACATCATTGACACAAAATCAAAGTTCCGTCATTTTTAAACTGAGCATGAAAATTTTATTTTGAAACATATATCAACCATGAAAACATATTTAAGCGATGGAAATACCCTTCTAGTTTCTACAACACATTCAGGTTTTGCTCCTAGAAGACAGAATAAACTAGAATTCTATGTAAGTTCTTTTACAATCAGACAAATAAATAAATTTATTTCGAAAGATATCAGCATGAATATAACTTGAAATGATTGAGTTACCCTTCTAGTTTCTAAAACACAATTCAAACTTCTCTTCATTTTGCACCTGAAAAACAGAATATAATCAGAGTTCTAGAAGATTAACGTTTTACACTTTAAAATCACCGGCAACCAGAAAAATGTGTTTTTCAGTAAAAAAAAAACTAATCTGGTTAGAGGCTAGAGATCTATACTTAGTTTGGCTTGACCTCGGGCCTCAGAATTCTAGCCTCTAACTGAAATATGCATTTTTCTAGTTGCCTTTATTCATGAGATTCAATGGTATTCAATATCATTTTAAACAATATTCCATTTCTTATGCAAATTCTGAACTTAGTTGTCCCTATGTCATAAGGACGAAATCTTCTTCCCCCTCTCCCTCTTCCCTTGTAATACAATAAGAGGTGATTGTAATAGAAGCATTGCTAGCCTCAACCTCCAACTCTCGTTATGTCATTTACGATGGAATAAAAAGAGGGACGAGGAGGAGGAGGAGACCTTCTGCAAAACACACAAATTGAAATAAGAAATTCTTGTCACGGTTCTTGTAATGATAACGATAAAAGAAAATGTTGCGATTCTACAGCATACTAATATAATATGAGGGTGATGGGGGGATTGTTAGAGGGTAAGAGGTACAGGCAATTAGAAATCGGGATGAACTTCAGTTGGCTCCGCCCTTGTTATGACGACCGGCAACTTCTAATTGGTTGGTTATGTAGTTTGACGTCATATGCTCCGCCCTTTTCAACGTCGAACAACACAACAAACCAATTAGAAGTTGCCAGTCGTCATAAAAAGGGTGGAGCCAACTTCTGTTCGTCCCGTTTTCTAATTGCCTGTGTAAGAGGTGTGTTGGGACCATTCAATGTGTGAGTAATAATAGTGAGGGGCCCTTATGCGGTTAGGTTAAGTCCTTCTAAACCGGGATGAACAATTGTTTTTTTTAAAAGAAGGAAAGAAAACGGTTGAGAAATTAATTATCACAGGTGGAAATGAATGCTGCGTTTATAGTCGGTATTTTTCCCGCCATCAGTCTCTTCTTCTGGAATTTCTATTCAAATTATGTTACATAATTCACGATTTACTTTCTGTTTAAGATTTTGTTTTAAAGTGTAAACTGCATCCTTCGCACTCTTTGATGATTCAGTTTTTCAGGTGGAAAAATGAAGAGAAACTTGAAAGTGTTTTAGAAACTAGAAGGGTAACTCAATGGGTACATTTTCATGGTTTGATGATTATCTTTCAAAATAAACTTTTTATATTCACTTTGAAAGAAAACGACCCAATTTCAAGCAAAAGATATTTTTTTTAAAAATATGTTGTCAATAAAAAGTTTATTTTGAAAGATATCAAACATAGTGCCCATTGAGAGCTGCTACCCTTCTAGTTTCTAAGTCTTCTAGTTCATTTTGCATTCCTGAAAGACAGAATAATTCAGGAGTTCCTTAATTAACATCTTGGATTTCTGTCAAGTTTAATTTGTACTAATTTTCTCTCTGTGTGTTTTTTATTTTGTATTTTTCAGGTCAAACTGACAGAAAAGATGAAAACTCAACTGATTTTGGTCACTTTGGCGATTCTCCTTTTTGCTGAAGTCCTTTTCGCCCTGCCTTACTCCGAACAGGGTAAGAAGGCCCTACTTAGAGGCTTGCATTAAGTGTAGCCTGTCTCTCCTGAAAGTGGGCAATCACTGATGACAGTTCTTCGCTCTTAAATTGACCACCAAGAGAGGGGGAGGGGGGAGGGGGGTAAGGGGTGTTGTGAGGGTCGTTGGTGGGTCATTCGCTTGACCAAGTGTAAATTTATTTAGTAATTTTTGTTAGTGACGTTTCACTTTGCAACTGATTTCCCTTGAGGGGAGTGGTTTATTGACGTGTGAGTTTCTTGAGGGTGTGGAGAAGGATGGGAGGAGGCTAATCTTGGGTTATAGATAGTTACCCTCTATGTAGGTGGCTCAAACGAAATGAAATTTCTTCAATTTGAAAACACTGACAGAGAGAGAGAGAGAGAGAGAGAGAGAGAGAGAGAGAGAGAGAGAAAAAGTGAAGATGAAAATTAACTGGGATTTATTTCTTCACACTTTCAATTGGGGAAGATGAAATTCGTTTTGAACGAAAAAAAGGGAGAAAACTCAATCCTTTAAGGAAAGGATTTCTATCTCTCTTTCTCATTTCCATGAAGGGAAGAGAGAGAAAGAAAGAGGGAGAGAGAGAAAGAGAGAGAAAGAAAGAAAGAGAGAGAGAGAGAGAGAAAGAAAGAGAGGGAGAGAAAGAAAGAGAAAGAAAGGGAGAGAGAGAGGGAGAGATGGAGTGAGATAGAGAGAGAGAGATAATAAAGTTGGATCTTAGTTTAATGGCCTTCATCTTCCATTGTTCTTATTTCATACTTAATTGTGTTTCTTTTGTGAGGTTTAAATCTCATCAAAGTAATTTTCTTAGAGACTAGAAAATGAGATTCGAAAGAGAGAAAATTTATTAATCACAATTAAAGAGGTGGTGGTTCCAAACACACTTAATTGGGTTTAGAGATGTAAAGAAATGATGTTGAAAACTAGAAGAATAAATGAATCTCATCAATCCAAGAGAATTTCACATTGAAATAAATATCTTTTAAAATTTAACTTTTTTTTTAAGTTTCGAAATAACCATTTTTCATTTTTTTTTCTTCTGATTTTCGGTCTGAATTGAGTTAAAAATAGAAATTAAAGTGGTTTTTAAAGTCTAAACGTGGCTTCTCGATTATTCTGTATTTTTCGGATGCAAAATGTAGAGAAACTAGAAAATATTTTTAGAAACTAGAAGGGCTGTTAAGGGTTGATATATCTTTCAAAAAATTTTTTGAAATGAATTTACATTAGATAAATGTTAATTTAGTTTCTTAAAATAGGCTTAAGTGTTTGAGTTTCCTTTCTAGTTTCTAAAACACTTTCTAGTTTTCTTTTAAAATACATGATAATAGTGAGAGTTTAACTTAAGAAAAAAACTGAATGCTGAAAAAAAGCCTTTAGTTGCCAAAAGTTGTTAGAAACTAGAATAGTAAAGTGATAAAAAGGATTTTCATGACCAATCGTATATTTTTTTTAAAAAAATGATGGCAATTTAAAGTTATTAAATTTTTTATCTTTTAAAAAGTTTATTTTAAAAGATAAGGTTCTCAAAGTATTTTAATATTTCTAACAGTAATGCCCCCCCCCCCACTTAAATCATTTTTAAAGTGTTTTTATGAGTTTTCTGTTCAAATTGAAAAGACGAAAAATGTAATTTAAAAAAAGTAAATGGAAAAATTGTTTATTTTTCACGTTTTTTTTTCTCGTCTGTTTGTTTGTGTAAATAGAAGACAGTGGCGTTTCTAATGGCGGTGACGAATACAAGGAGGATTATGAGAGACTTCTAGAAAATCCTCAAAAGTAAGTGAAAAACGACCACATTTTTTTCTCATTTTTGAAATTTTCGTTTTTTAATTTGACTTCTCATATTTTTTTTTCTATTCTTTAATGTTTAAAAATAGATGGGGTTTTTTTCTTCTTAAAAAAAGTTCACTTTTAAAAATTGAAAAAGTTAAAAAAAGAAACTATTTTCTGTAAATATTTATTTAGCTTAAAAATGGGGTTTTTTTTTTGTTGTATTAGCTTTTCATTTTTTTTTTACTCTTTTTCTGAAATATTTCTCTTTTTCAACTGTTTACTTAAGTTGTCTGAACCTTAAACCAACCGCGATTGAGTGAAAGAGAGATTATATAGAAAGTGCGAGAGAGACAGATAGATGGAGCCAGAGAGAGAGAGAGAGAGAGAGAGATAAATAGTGAGATATAGATAGCTAGAGCGAGCGATAGAGAGAAAGTAAGAGATAGATATCGAGAGATATAGATATGGCAAGAGAGAAAGTAAGAGAGATAGATAAATATAGCGAGATAGAGTGAGTGAGAGAGTGAGATAGATATCAAGAGATAGAGATATAGAGCGAGAGAGAGAAAGTTCAGAGAGAATGTAAGAGAGAGAGAGAGAGAGAGAAATAGAGCGAGAAAGAGTGAGTGAGAGAGTGAGATAGATATCAAGAGATAGAGATATAGAGCGAGAGAGAGAGAGAAAGTTCAGAGAGAATGTAAGAGAGAGAGAGAGAGATAGAGAAATAGAGCGAGAAAGAGTGAGTGAGTGAAAGTGAGATAGATATCAAGAGATAGAGATATAGAGCGAGAGAGAGATAAATAGAGCGAGAAAGAGCTCTCTTTTTCTCTCTCACTTTATTTATCTATCTAGATAGAGCGAGAGAGAAAGTAAGAGATAAAGCGAGCGAGAGAGAAAGATAGAGAGAGTGAAAGTAAGACACAGATAGGGGGAGAGATTGATTGAAAGATTGTGCAAACTGAACGATTTTGGGATTTTGCGATTTTTTTTGCGAGTAGTTTTTTAAGCAGCAGTTTTTTTAAAGCTCATCGCTGATGGGTTTAAAAACGGTTCTGATTGATCAAGTGAGGACATTTGTGTTGTGTGGCCCTTCTAGTCAGTTAAAAAAGAGAATTCCTCTCAGACTTAGCAATTTAGAATCATCATTTGAGAAGAAATTGAAAAGTATTTTACTAGTGTTAGAAACTAGAAGGTGTAAAAGAAATGAAAGAGCCAAAAAAGAATGATTGATACTTCATTTTGAAAGATATAATATAATTATAGTCGCCGCACTGTCTGTAAGTTGTAGTTTGTGACGTCAAAGGGGTTGACTAGAAAGTTCGGCTTGTGTCATTTTGTCTGATAAAAAAGGGACAATCACACAACTTCTCTTCCTTTTTTATTCATGTTTTTATCCGACAAAATGGCATAAGTGAAACTTTTTGGTCAACCCCTCTGACGTCACTAGTTTCACAGTTACAGGTAAGGCGACTCTAGTTTCCAAAAAAAAAAAACTTTTCGGTTTCTTCTTAAAGAAGGTTTCTTCTTGTTTTATCTTCTAGAAAAAAAAGGTCAAGTTGTGTAAAATTGTAGACTTCATTTTCTGTTTTCTAGTAAATAACATTAATTACACTAATAATTAATTATTAGGGTTAATTCATACGAGGTAAGTTAAAAGTTTTTAACGAGTTAATTTAATATGGCGGCGGCGCTGGTGAGCAGTGGCGGCGGCGGCGGCCGCTGATATGAATTATTAGCATAATACTGTAAATGCATCTCATTTCTTAATTAATTAATTAAGTGGCAAAACAGTAATTATGTTTTAAGAATGAACCCGCTAATTAATTAGTAAAATTAAAAGTAGAGGGGGAGGGAGAGATGGAGGAGGCGGTTTTTTTGTGTTTTCGTGACCAGAAATGAAATTTCCCTTTCTACTTTTTATCTTTAAAATTAGATTGTTTTTTTTTCTTCTGAGATGTTGGGTGCAATCGGAAACTGAAGTCTTCTTAATGCTTTACTTAAACTAGAAAGGCTAATTGATCCACCTTATCATGGCTCTTAACTAGGGCAAGGCGAGTGGGGCACCTGTTTCGGGCGCAATATAGAGAGTCCCAGTTTTATACTTGCCGCGTTTCGGTTAATCAAAATTCGACCTGATCCTCTTTACAGAAATAATAAATAGCTTTTTGTTTGGTTTCCAAATGCGCCCAAATGTCAAATAGGGAAAAACAAATAGAAATCTTTTCCAATTTCCCAAGTTGTTGTTTTTTTTCAGATAAAAAACGTTTAAAATTGTTTTTTGGTCGAACGTTTTAGAATCTACGAGGAACGTTTTTTTTCATTTGTGATTGTTGTCGAAATAATTAATTAATTGACTCATAATTTATTCATTTAATTTTGTCATCTTTTTAATTGTTCTCTTTTTTTGTGTTTCTTAATTGATTTCTTTTTGAAAATGCTATGAATTTATTATTATGTATCTCATTATTAGTAAGACAAAAACAATGACAGGCTTTTTTTTAGAGGCTAGGGAGTTCTCTTATAATTAATTAATTATTATTATTATTATGTGAACTAGAAATCCGAAATGTGGGCTCCCATCCATGAAGAAGAAGAAGTTCCATCTCATCTCGATCCCATCCTATGAGACTAAACCAATCATAGTTGGTGGGACTCATGGGATGAGTAGGCTCCATGGAACAGGCAGTTAGAAATCGGGGACAACTTCAGTTGGCTCCGCCCTTGTTATGACGAACGCAACTTCTAATTGGTTGGTTATGTAGTCTGACGTCACATGCTCCGCCCTTTTCAACGTCGAACCACACAACAAACCAATTAGAAGTTGCTGGTCGTCATAAAAAGGGCGGAGCCAACTGAAGTTCTCCCCGATTTTTAACTGCCTATGATCCATGGGATGGTTGGGAACCCCCCCCCCCCCCCCCCCAACCGCATACATATTGTGGTATGGTAAATAATACCCCATTCAGGGAAACCATTAGAGGTGGCAACTGCCGCAACAGGTAGAACCGAACCATTTCTACTCGGTTTGGAACCAGTTTAATCAATATGCCGTTCGCGATTTTTTGGAAACCGGTTCGTCAAGATCCACAATCTTGACGAATCGGTTCCCAATATGCATTAGCAGATTTGTGCAGCAAATTATGCGGAGATGCGCAATATTGAGCAGATTTGGGAACCAGTTCATCAAGATCGACGAACTGATCAGAATTCAGAACCGGTTCCCAGCATGCTTAGCACATTAGTTAGAGGTTGCGAAAGGTAGAACAGAACCAAATCTACTCGATTCAGAACCAGTTCGACCTATACTGGCGAACCGGTTCTATCAGTTCCAGTAATTGGCGAACTGATTCTACTGTTAACATCTCTAAATGGTATGAGACTAAACCAGAATAGAGATGGGACCAATGAGATGAGTGGGACCTGTGAGACTCATACGGGGTCTGTGGCTCATAGGATTGATTGTCTGGACAATGCATGGGATGATACATTTGGCGGGAGTCACGGGACGAAACCCAGATGGGACGGGACGGGATTATAGACCAAAATGTATGTCTACATTAATTCGGTCTATTATAATGAATACATCCAACTTTTATTAAGAAGCCTCCTATTCCACATTTTCACTGCAAAAAAATGGCCCTTTAATTATCCGTTTTGTCTTATTTCGTAAATTTAAGAAGTCTGTGGATGTCTGTAACAAGATGGCGCCCCCGACATTGTACCATCAAATAGGAACACACACATTGAAGAGAAACAATTTTTCATTTATAATTTATGCAAATAATGAATGATTAATTTGCATACATTGTTCTATTTTGTTAATTAATAATTATTGTTTGATGAGGGGAGGGGGCTGAGCCCCCCCCCCTCCTCCGCTACTCTCTTCCCCCCCCCTACACCATCTATTATTATTTTAGTGTCTCTCTCAATGTTTTAAGATTAAAATTAAAGAGAAAAGTTGGGTTGTTGTAAAAACTTCTATAATAGATTTTTAGAGAGTAGAATGACAAACAAGACGGACGCCATGTTGTTTTTTCTTTGTAAATTTGTGTTTCTCTAATGAGATAAAAAGTGAAAAATGGTTCCCCAGTTGGAAAAAAACTAAAAATGACTTCCGGTTTTTTTTTTCTACATCGTTTTCTGGGGTTTTTTTTTTTTTTTCCTTCTTCTTAATGTTTCCTTTTCTGAGAAATAATGAAACATAAAAACATATTTCATAATTTAAAAATCCCGTCATCCTTCTTATCAACCAACCGCCATATTAGGGTGGAAGTTAGTTATTCAAAGAAAAAAAACGCCATCATCTTAATGTTTTCCGTTTAGTAGAACGGAAACCATTTAAGAAAACGGAGCTTTTAAAGCGACTTCATTGGAAAGGGAGGAGGGGCCAGAGTGGTGTTAGATAGGGCCCTCTGGGTCCCATTCTGTGTCGTTTCTATGGAAGCTCACAAAAGTGAAAAATTTGTTATTTTTGACAACTTTTAAACTACAAGTGACTTTTTTTTAAAGAAGTTCAGAGATTGTTAGAAACTAGAATAGTAAAGAGATTGTTTTAAAATAATTTCATGACGTCATCTTTCAAAATAAACATGTTTATGACATTTTAAATTTTGTAAATGCCGCTTTGAAATATGAATTATTCTAGTCTTTCAGAAGTGCAAACTGAAAGTATTTTAAGAAACTAGAAGGGTAGTTCTTAATTACTTATGGGTATTTTTTATCTTTTAAAATAAGCTTTTTCAGTTTGAAAATGTTGAAATTGTTGCTTTTTTTAAAAGGGATAAAAAACAACCTTAATTAGAAAATCCATCAATTCATAAAATAGGGATATATAGACATTTGCCTTAAAGACACAGCCCTTAAAGCCATTTGCCCTAATATCAATTGCCCTAAAGGGACATTTGCCATAAAATGGGAGTATGTTAATTAGGTTCTGTGCGCCACAGGCGCGCAAATAACGCCCAAATGACTTACAGTAGACTAAAATTAGACTGCTCATTAAGGCAAACGTCTCTTTAGGGCAAGTGGTGTTAGGGCAAATGTCTATTAAGAGGAAATGGTTTTAGGGCAAATGGCTTTAGGTCAAGTGTCTTTAGGACAAATGTCACACACCCCATAAAACAAGGAATTGTGATGATCATCATCATCATGATAATTATGATGATCTTTCAAAATAAACGTTTTTATGTCAGTTTTCACTTGACTTTCAAAGATTTTTTTTTTCTGAAATTATTTTTTTACAAATAATTAATATTCTTTTAAACATTCTAGTTTCTAGACAAATTTTGTATTATCATCTGTTGACTGAACCTCAGAATAAATAATTAATTAGATATTATTATTATGAATTGTACTTTTTTTTATTATCAAGTTTTATGATCAGGACTAGAATATTCATTTTAATATTCCATTCTAGTTTTTAACGCCTACACAACTGTGTTTTAATTTAACGCCCAATTGAAAATTGTTTTGTTAATATTGATTATGTCTTGATAGAGAGAGAGAGAGAGAGAGAGAGAGAGATAGTAATAATAATGGTAATATTCATAAATAGCCTCCTCATCCCTTTAAGTACACCCTTAAAATTGCAAATAAACTAATGAGTAGATAATGAACCTCTAACCCCCCCTTTAAACCTTCGCAAATTTTTATCATTTTCATCAAAATCGTCTATTTTTTTTTAAAAAAAAGACGGTAGTTTTGCCTTTTGTCTTTTATTTGTGTGTTTTTGGAATATTTCAAACACAATGGTTTTTTTTTTATTTGAAAATGTGAAATTCAATTATTGAAAAATAAAAACGGCCCCTAAGGACACCTTTTCTTAAGGGCCCCTTAAACACAATCCCACATTTATCACATCCAATTTAGAAGAAGAAAAAAAAACCCACCTACAAAATAAGAGACACAAAAATAGATTTGGCAACGGGTAAAACCGAACCGTTTCTACTCGGTTCGGAACCGGTTTAATCCGTTCGCGATTTTTTGGAAACCGGTTCTGATCACTTCGTGGATCTTGACGAACCGGTTCTCAATATGCATTAGCAGATTTGTGCGGCAAATTATGCGGAGATGTGCAATATTGCGCAGATTTGGGAACCAGTTCATCAAGATCGACGATCTGATCAGAATTCAGAACCGGTTTCCAACATGCATTAGCAAATTTGCGCAGAACATTAATTAAGAGGTTGTGAAGGATAGAACCGAATCGAATCTATTCGGTTCGGAACCGGTTCTTATCAGTCCCAGTAATTAGCGAACCGATTCTAGCAGTTCCGAACCGTTGACATCTCTACGTGACACAAACATATGACGTTTCTTATGATACAACTATTAAATATTATTGTATTTTTTAGTCCTGATGTTAGTTAAGAGACTGGAAGTGTCATCATCACTTTTGAATGATTGTCAAATAAATTGAAATATAAAGACCCGCTTCACAAGGAAACACTTTGTGTCGCCACAAAAAGTGTTCGGTTTTTAAAAACCGCCCCACTGGTTATTGGTTGTACCATAGTAGTGATGAGTGTTCGGCTCACAAGCCACAAGTGGCGACCCATACCGCCTGTTAGTCCACAGCATTTTCATTGTTTTCAATGGTAGTTCAGTATGAAGCAAACTGTGTCAACCAGAATGGTGGCGCAACTTTGTGGCGACACAAAGTTAAGTCGGATAATGGACACACAATATTGTACAAAATGAAACATTGTTTTATAATTAATTATTTGATTATTCGTATCGTTTGTAAACCTCCTTCCAAAAAATCTTGTTTCGTTTTCATTTTTTGCGTTGTTTTTGGGTAAAATTAATTAATTAATTAATTAAGGTGATTTGATGAACAGCTAGCTGATTTTCGAACTCTTCATTAATTTGTCTGTCTTTGAGAAGAGCAAAATTACGAGAGAGAAAAAAACTAGATAGTGTTTTAGAAACTAGAAGGGTAACTCTAAATCACATAAAGATTTTTTCATAATGATATCGTTCAAATTAAGCTTTTTATAGACAAAAGTTAAAAATATGGACTTACTAAAGTTGGATCATTTTTTTCTCAAACTGTCATAAAAAGTTTATTTTGAAAGATTTCAATATGAAAAATACCATTATACGTGATTGAGCTAGCTGCCTATTCTAGTTTCTAAAGGGCCTATTTTAGGTTTCTCTTCTGAAAGACAGAGAGAGAGAGAGAGAGGCTCAGGTTTAAAACTTAAAAATTAATTAATTAATTAAATTAAATTATTTATGATTTAATTTATGATTTCTAATCTCCCCAATTTTGTTTCTCTCTTTTTTTTTTGGGTTTCGTTGTTTTCAACAGGAGATCACGTGATTCACCTTTTCAAGATTCTTTTCTTGTGGACAGGCGCGATGATTTACCTATTAGGCTACACAGGTTCAGCAGGTATGTACCTTAATTAGGCTGCCACCACCTGAAAACAAACAACAACAATAACAACACCTTTTAAGGAGAAAGAAGAAGGTCCACCCCCTCTCTGAGATCCCCTTAATTAACGTACAATAGGTTGTGTTGGGGTGGGAGGGGGAAGGGTAAATAAACCAAATTCGCTGAGTTCCCCATTTTTCATTCATTCGTTCATTCCATTGCTGCTTTTTTTTGGGTGAAAATAAGGATGGGCCAAGAAGAAAAGAGGGCCGTCGCTCATTTAAGACAATACTGGTGAGTTTCAGGTTTGACCGTTTCAGGCCGACACCAAAATTCCGGAGAATTACAATAATATTCATCAAAGAGGAGGACTCTTAGAGGAGAAAAAAAAGCACACTTAAGTCTCGACTCAAAAACAAAGTCAATTCAAGTCTCAAGTTGAGTTTTGACTCAAAAACATAATTAACCTAAGTCTCAAGACGAGTCTTAACTCAAAAACACGAGTTGAGTCTCGACTCAAGAACAAAATCAATTCAAGTCTCATGTTGAGTTTTGACTCAAAAAACAAGGTTAACTCAAGTCTCAAGTTGAGTTTGACTCAAAGGCAAAAGGTAACTTGTCTCAAGATAAGTTTTGACTCAAAAACAGTTAACCTAAGTCTCAGGATGATAAGACTCATCCTGAGACTTAGGTTAACTGTTCATGAGTCAAGTCTTGAGTTGAGTCTCTACTCAAAAACAAAAGTTAACTTGTCCCAAGATAACTCAAAAACATACTTAACCTAAGTCTCAACATGAGTCAACTAGGTTAACTCAAGTCTCAAGTTGAGTCTCGACTCAAAACACAAAGTTAAGCCTCGTCTTTATTTCCAAATGTCCTTTCCAGTCTTCCCACCTTCCATTCAAACGACAGCCAATTAAAATCAACTTGAGAAAAGAAAAATTGGTAATGTATTAAATACTAGAAGAGCGATGAAAATCACCTAAGAATACATTTTCTTGTTTGATTTATCCTTAAAAATAAACTTTTTATGACATTTTGAAAAAAAAAAATGAGCCCGACATTTGAGAACAAAGTTGAAATTGCTGTAAAAAGTTTATTTTAAAAGATATGAAACATGAAAATATGCTCTTAAGTTGATTCTAGTTTATAAAATGTCTTTTGACAAAGGCAGGAAATTACATTCTTGAAAAAAGTCGTAAGATAGGATACGTTCACAGGTACTTATTACTAGTTATCAGTAATTAGTTACAAATAGAACTTCAAAAGTCACTAGGAAATAAGAAGACAGTTTTAATGTTTTATGTTTTATAATCCAGTACTTTGTTGATTAAATTTGGTGTCATTTTGTGTTTTGTGTGTGTGTGTGACATGTGTGTCATTGTGACCTGTATGCGACATGTGTGTATGTGTCTGTGTGACGTATGTGTGTCGATGTGACATATTTGTGATAGAATTCGTGTTTGAAACCAACCTTTGTGATGTGTTTGTTTATTGTAGGGTCTTGAGGGGCCCCACAGGGTGTCGTGGGACTCCAATGTGGGTCTTATGGGGCCGTATGTCCAATTGTGTTGTGGAGCTTTTAGGGCCTGTTCTTGCGACACAAAAGTCGCATTTTCACAATTTGATCTTTCTAGTTTCCAACCATAGCTCCACAGAAAAATGGCGTTTGAATGAATAAAAAAAAACATTTCAGAATGAAAAAGGGCCATTTATTTGAGTGTTTTGTTGTGAGGCCCTTTGATAAAAAAAATGCCCTTAAAATGAAATGGGTCACGTATTTTATTATTATTATTATTGCATGGTGTTTTTTTCTTTTCGGTTTTTTCAACGCTCGGATAGAAAAATACAAACAAATTTTCTCAATTTGAAAAGTTTTCCTAAAAAAACCAACTACAAAACGCAATTTGTCGGAGTTTCTAAATGGGATCTTATTATTAAAAAAAAAAGTCCGCATTCTTTTGAAGGGGCCAAAAGATTGGAACGGAATTTAGTATTCATCGGATGAATTTTCTTAATCTTTCATTTTGTCTTTTTTTTTGCTGTCTGGTGAGATTTGTTTTTCTAGTCTTTTAGGAGATTTTTATAACAACTATAATAGGACTAGAAAACGCCATTTTCATATTTCTATTAGTAAATTAGGAGGAGTGTGGGTGGGTGGGTCGTACAACAATGGGGCTCCTTGCCTTGAAAGTGTGTTAGAAACTAGAAAAGGTAGCCTCAATCATTTAAGGGTTATTTTTAGAGTTCGGATGTTTATGCAATATTAAGCAAATGTTTCTCAATCTGTGGCCCCAAATGCCAATTGTGAAGTAACAATTAATTTAGATCGACCAGCAACTATGATTTCTTTTTTTCTCACTGGTTAGAGGCTATAAGTCTAGTTGACAACTGATACTAACAAGTAACCAGACATCTAGCCTCTAAGCAGCCTTTTTGATTAGAAGAAGCATAATATATTGCAGTTGATCTAATGATGATATTATATAATTCACAATTGGCTCTTGGGCCACAAATTGAGAAACCATTATAGCTTGATATTGCATAAAAATCCGAGCCCTAGTTATTTTTATGTCGTTATCTTTCAAAATAAACTTTTTTTTAAGACAAATATTTTAAAAAAATATCATCTCTTAGCTTTTAAAGCTGGGTTATTTTCAACTCATTTCAAGCTCACATAAAAAGTTTATTTTGAAAGATATCATCATGAATATATTATTAATGAGTGATTGAGTTAACCCTTCTAGTTTCTTAAAGCATTTTCAAAGTTTTTTTTTTAAATTTTGCACTTGAAAGATAGAATAATCAAAAGTTCGACTTGTGTATTTGTGACGATGGTTCCCTCGTCCGTGAAGGAAGGTGGGTCACGGTGCCCCCTTCTGCTAAAAAAGCAGGTTGGCCACTGTGCCACCCACTCCAAATAGTAATTGAATTGTTATTTTCTTTTGTTCTTTTTTCTTATATGTTTCTCAGGCGTTCGTGCATGAGACGAGGCGAACGTTGCGACCATCGTCCGAACGACTGTTGCAACAATTCGTCTTGTCGTTGCAACCTCTTCGGAGCCAATTGCTTCTGTGAACGGATGGGTCTCTTCCAACAGTGGGGCAAATAGGGCCCCAACCCTAACCCACCACCACAACGACCCCCATTTGTGTAATGGGAGGGACGGGGGAGGGGTTCCCTTCCCTGGTCTTCTTCTCTTCCTCATCCTCTTCCCAATCTCTTAATCCCCTCTCAATCTCTTATCCTATGATACGACTAAAATCCTAGCCTCCTCCTCCTCCTCCTCTTGAACCCTCTCACTTAAAAGTCTCTTCTTTCTGTAAATTAAACGTGAAAATACTCAAATTTAATGTGTGACCAATTGAAATAATTTTATCCTCCCCATCTTCCACTCACGACAAACATCAAAACAACCAAGAACTTCTTTAAAATAAATTCCTGAAATTCTCATTTCTAGTCTCTAAGAAATAAACTCAAATTCTGAATCGTATCGAAAAAACAATAGATAGAAAATTAACATTTTTCTTAATTTATTTAATAATTTATTTAAATTGTTTGTATTTATATTTGTGTTTGTGTCTTAAAACGAAACGACCAACTGGAAAATTATTATTAATAAGGCAAAAATGCAATCAGAAAGACTAGGTAGAGGCTAGAGTTGCCAGCTCAGAGTTACCATACAACTAATCTAGGGTTGTAGGTCAATTCTAGCCTCTAACTAGCCTCTTTTGATTGCAAAATGCGTATTTATTTTGCCTTAGTTATTAAAAGTAAAATGATGTTGTTGTCCTTTTTTGTTACATCTTTTTTTGGAAGCAATTCTAAAAAGAAATAGAAAGTATGTTAGAAACTAGAAGAGTAATTGACTGAAACATTTAAAAACTCTTTGTAACAAAATTCAAGTAAAAAGTGAAAAGCAAGTTTAAGTTTGAAAAGTTTAGAAACATGAAAATATATTTCTCCATATTTTTTTTACTCTTCTAGTTTCTAAAAGGCTTTCAATTTTTTTTTAGAAATTAATTAAAAGAAAATGGTAAATCTTAAAATTGTGTCCATAAACTTAAAACAGGAAAAAAAAGATTCAAGAGAAAACATAAATTTTGGACAAATGTTGACGTCACTTTAATTAATTTTGATGACGTCACACAAGTGGTTGTGTTATTTAGAAAGTGATTTAACTTTTTATTTAAATTAACAATTATTGCCTTAAATTAATAATAAAAATGAAAAAAAGCATACATTTTTCCAAAATCAAATAAATTCGGATAAAAATCATTTTTTTAATTTAAATTTATAATTTCGACTTTCAAAATTGAAGGGAAAAAGAAAATATCAGATATTTTAATTCGAAATATTATTAAAAATCAATGTACCATAAATAAGTCAAATAAAATATTGGATGTTTAAATTAAAACCAAAAAAAAGGAATTTTTTTTTAATTAATTTGTAGAAAGAAACTGAAAAAATGAGAAATTGGATTCTTGATTTGAACCCCAGATCAATTAATTATAGGAAATATATAATTTAATGATTTCTTTTTCGTGATAATTAATCTATTCAATGAACGAAGTCGATATAAAATGATGTCGTTTAACTCTTGATTAAGTGTTTTACAAACTAGAAGGGTATTAATTCAAATCACTTAAGGGTCTTTTTCATATTGATAATCTTTCAAAATAAGCTTTTTGTATGTCCGTTTGAAAATGGTCCAACTTTAAATCACATAATATTTTTTAATTTTTGTCTATAAAAAGTTTATTTTGTAAGATAATCACTTCTTAAGTGATTGAACTACCCTTCTCGTTTCGGAAACAGTTTCTAGTTTCTCGTAATACAGACTAATTTAAAATTTGACAATCCGCTCTTCATAAAGCAATCTTAATGGAAAAGATAAAAAAAAACATCTCAAAATGACAAGAAAAACATTTTTTTATTTTGAAACATTCATTCGTTTAAAAAATTTAAAAACAAGTCTAAAAAAATAATGAAAAATATGAAAAGTTTAAAATAATGGGTTTTTGATCAACGGAAACATCCTTTGGAGAGCGTCGTCGTCATTCCTCTGAAGTCGAGTACGGCATTGATACGGACAGGACCTATTTTAAAAGAGAAAAACTCCTTTGTTAAAACTTCGTTTCGTTAAGGCATTTCGAAGAGAGAAGCAAAACCTCAAACCTTCCGTTTTGCTAAGAAAAGTGCCGAAGTCTCGTAAGGAACGATCTTCAACGGAACAAAAACATCCAAGAAGTATTTTTCACTTCTGTCGATTGTAAACGCTTCTAATTTGATCCGATCTTCACCAACGTCCAATAAAATGTCTTTGCAATCCTATGTATACGCAAACGCATTCAGTTTCGTTTTCTGTTTCAATGAAAACTGCTTTCTGATATTTACGACGTTCGGCAAGAGAATCTCTGCCTCTAGGAACTTGGTCGTTATTTCTTTCTGTGGCCGTCGATGGAGAGAAAATTTCGGAACCTTCGTGACGTAAGTTTGAATGGCCGTTGTCAGTTCTGTTACGAGCGGTTTTGCTCGCTTGCGAATCTTAACTTCGGGCATCACTCCGAGATATAATTTGTTCTTCAGAAGGATCCAATCTGAGAAAAAACAAAAGAGAAAAAAAAAAGTAAATTTCGTTTTGGGAGAATCGAGAAAAAGGAAAATCGGGTAAAAAAAAAAAAGAACCGTTTTTGTCTATTTCGAGATCGTATTTGTCTTCAAGTCCCTCGATCGAAATGGTGATCAGAAACGTCTTGAATAACAAACTAGAAACGGTTTTGTCATAGAATTCTTGATGGATCGTCACGTCGTAAGCGGTGCAACTATTTCCAGCTGAAGAAAATAATTATCGTTAAAATAACCGTCGAGAGAAATAAAAAAAACGAGTTCGAACATTTGTCCGTTTCGTAATGGACTTCGCCCAAACTCATTGGAACTCTGTAATCGGAAGGATCTTCCGATTGAAGAATTTCGTTAAGTTCTTCTTCGGAAATGTCTTTCGGAGCTGGCAACTGAAAATAATAAGTGGCAAAAATAACTGTCGTTTAATATCACTTTAATATGGGTTTGAAGCTGTAAATGGAGGGCTTCTCGAACTCTCGTTATTGTGTCTTTCGGGTTAAAAATGATGTGAAACGTGAAAGTGATTTAGAAACTAGAAAGGTGACTCAATCACTTAAGGTTAGGTGATTCAGCTGCCCTTCTAGTATCTAAAATACTTTCCAATTATCATAAATTATTTTCTCATATCTATTTCATTTATTTTTCAAAATATTAAAATGATAAAATTTCACATTTTTTTATAATTATAATAAAATTATTTTAAATAGAAATAAATTAATTAAAAGTTAAATCAAAAAAGACCAATGAAAAGTCAGAAGTCAGCATTAGTTATACGTTCTAACAGTTAGAGGGCGCAGCCATCGTTTCTCTACGTTATGACAATTTCAACACGAACGACTGTTACGCCACCTAACGACTGACACGTGTAACTAACGAGTATTAAGAAGGAACCTTATCAATCAAACCTCCGTTGTTTTGCATATGTTAATGAAGATCTTTTTGCCATTTCTTAAGTCTTTGGTTTTGACGCAGAATCCTGTAATATATAATATTCAACGGAGATATTAAACATATAAAGGGCGGGCGGGCAGCCCCCCTTAATACCCAGTGTTACCCACCAGGTTCCGGTTTTAACGTCTTCACATCCTCTTCATCTTCAAACATTTTCGGCGATTTCTCCTATATAAATGTAAGTAAACCAAATGACATTATGATTATTTTACTCATTTATTCTCCTATTTACTCACTGTCATCATCAACTGTTGAAATATTGGTTCTGTATTGGGAAAATCAGCGCCCAAAAAGGACGACGATCTCCTACCCGACGCCATGCTGTTCCTTAGGGCGATCCAAGATGGCAACCAACGCGAACGTGTTTATAGAGATTGCATGTCAATGTGCGTCTCTTTCAAATCATGAATTGGCTTCAGAATTGCGCCCTCATGGCTAGTTTATTCCCGCGTTACCCTTTTCCTCTTCCTCTCACCCCCCCCCCCCCCCCCCCCCGGGTTGTTTTCAGGTTTATCGATATTGATTGCTATCGATCTATCGACGTAGTAATCATATGAATGTGTTGATATTTATGACGAAAATGGACATAAAGATACAGTACATATATAGAGATAACTCAACTAACAGCTCTTCCTCCGCAAAGAGGTTAGAATCCCCTTCGCTGTTCCTACGGGCCATTTTGTGCCATGAGTAGATCATAAATGGCGCGAACTCTGCTTTTATTCTCAGAGTAGGCCATTCGGATATTACTATTATCTAAAACACAACACTAATTTGGCTCTATTTCTTTATTTATTGATTTAAAAAGCGGAGAAACCAAGATAAAATTTATAAAGGTCAAAAGTGAGCGAAGAATCGTCTGCTTTTTGAAGCTAGACGGAAGACATCTTGCTTAAACTGATCATTAATTGATATCGATTAATATTCTTGATCGATATGTATCTCCATGCAAAAATTCGCCAACCAGCCGTTATATTGAGAAAAGCAGTTGGGCGCAGCCAGAAAAGTTCTTTCTAATTGGTTATTTAGGTTTGTTACGTGGGTGTTTTTGTTTGTTATGGGTTTGTTATTGGTCTGATGCTCCTAAAAGGGCGGGGCTAACAGAATTTTTTTTGGCTGCGCCCAACTGCATCTGTTATCAACTTATCAGCGGGGAGATTCGATTTGGTGCATTGGAATCTGTACTCTTAAACTTTATTTCTGCTTTTATTGACGTTTTTCTAACTTTCTTTCGTTTTTTGTCATCCAAATAGATAAGCGCAATTGATCGTGCATTGCAATAAGTATGCAAGTTGAAAGCATCTTCGATAATATGGTTTTAAGTAATCGGTTGGCCTCAGACGCTGAAGCGAAGGTAAAGCTATGTGACTTATGTCTAAGCTTGCCACCTGTCCTCCTTTGTGGAGGACAGTCTTCCATTCGGAAGAAATGTCCTCCGTCCAGGACCGTCCTCCACGAAGGCAAACATGTCCTCCGTCGTGGAGGACGGAGAACATTTCTTCAGAATGGAGGACTGTCCTCCACGAAGGAGGACAGGTGGCAAGCCTACTTATGTCACAAAATAAGAAGCTCGCTGACGATTGGTTAAAAGTACGGAGCCTCTTTTAGGACATCAAAAAAATAAATTGAAATAATGCTGCTCCAATATGTAGAGATACTATCTCAATATAAATTGATTAAAAATTGATTGTGGGGGGTCTAAGGGCCCAGCACCCAGATGTATTTAATCATAAAAAGCTTATTTTGAAAGATAACAACATGAAAATACTTTAAAAGTGATTGAGCTTCCCTTCGGTGTTTCTAAAACACTTTCAAATTTCTCTTCATTTTGCATCTGAAAGGCAAAACAATTAAAGAGTTCGAGAAGCGCCATTTAAACTTTAAAATCCACCTTAATTTAATTTTTTCAGAAGTGGATGTTGAGTAGGAGCTATTTTAAGGATGTCTTTAAAACCGGCGAAGATAAAAGTCGTTGTTTTGAATGGGAGGAGGGTGAGGGAACTCCAATAGATGGTTGCAAAACGGTGGCTTCGATGGGGGCCGAAGAAGAGAGAGAATTTTTTCTGGCGGACTTTGAGACGTCTTGGAGTCGATTGCCTTATTTGGAGAAATCTCTCGTCCTCAATAAGTATGGAGTGAATTTTTCTTTCTCCTTTTTGTTAATCGATTGGCAACTTGTTGTTTTTATTCCGTAGGATTGCAGACGCTTTTGAGAAGAACGTAGAAATCCTGAGCGTTCTTGAAAGTATGAGCATAAAAAGTGTCGTTCATCGCGTTCGTAACGAGGTTCTTCCGTTCTGCATCCGTCAGTTTCGTTATTTTCGATCCGTTCTTCTCCTTGACAACGAGAAGAAGCGTCTTTCGTCCAATCGACGTCTCTATAATAATATATTGCAATCCGATTCGCGATGATAAGTTTTTATAAGTGATTTTTTTTGTGTGTTTTCTGCAGGTATTTTTTTGTGTTTTCCGGTTTTTGCTTCTCTTTCGGACGTCGTTACGAAACTGGCCCCTGCTCTGTGTTCTGGCAACGACGTAAGGATCTTTCTGTACAGATTGCAATCGGAAGCCATCAGAAACGAGAATTTAGCTCTTTTCTTTCTGTTTGAATTATTAGATGAATTCGGGTAATTGAATTTATTTTAAGTGCGAAAACGGGATGAAACTCATTGGATTTTTGTCAATTTTTTTTTTACAAAAGCGAAATAAAAGATGTTGTCAAGTTTTTCTACTCTACAAAACCGATTATTGAGATTTTCGATCGTGCGTTATTTTTCGGGAAAATGTATCAGTTTCATTTCAACTTCGTTGTTGCCAATCAGGTGAAATTGTAACTTTATCGCTAATTAAAACAAATTTCATATTTGTAAAATAAGCAAAAGAATCTTGCAACATCGATAAGAAATTCAGTGTTTTAGAAACTACAAAATAATAGTATTTTTGGTGATTTTGGTGATTGAGGTATCTTTCTAGTTTCTAAAACGCCTTCAATTTCTGTAGAATAACCATAAGTCTAGTAATGTTTCATTTGTTTTTGAATTGAATTTGTGTTTTTTTTCTCCTTAGGAATCTCTTCTGATCAGTAAGAAGATTCCTTATTTGTCCGTTAGTTCCGACCACTGGAGGATGTGCGTCGTTGCATTCAACTCATGCGACTTGGACGGTGCTGTCGAAGCCGTCGTTCGTTCTCTTTCTCGTGCGGCCGAACGGGTTGACGATTTTGTTTTTTCTCTCTCTCTCTTTCTCTATATATGTATTCGTACTGGGGGAAATTTCTGTTAATGTTGTTTCTGTTTCTCATAGTTTCTAGATTTTCGTCTCCTGGTGCAGGTGGGGGCTTTTAGGACGTTCGTTCGGCGTCTCGCCCGACAATTGGAAAGTCTTCGTGTCGGTGTCTGTTTAGATGAAACGGCCGATTTGGGGCCGTTGAGTGGTTTGATTAAGAGTTACATTTGGCGTTTGGAGGAGATGGAAGAATCGAACGTTCGTGAGGTGATTTTGTAATTCAACAATTTCCGTCGAAATCGTGACACAAAATTAGAGGGATTTTCGTAAATGTTACTTAAACGTAGATGCAGAGAATCTGTAGAGTATTTTTCTTTTTAGAAGCATCTTTTAAAAATTCATAAGTGTTTTAGAAACTAGAAGGGTTGTTGAAACACTTGAAGAGAGATATTTTCATGTTGACATTTTTAAAATGAGCTTTTTATGTCAGTTTGAAAGCATTCCACTTTTTTATTTGTTGTCTATAAAAGTTTAAATTGAAAGATATCAACATGAAAATACAACGATGAGATTAGGCTACCTTTCTGTTTCTTTCAATTATGCTCAACCAAGACGGGATAAAATAAACTTTCAGTTCGATGTTAGCTTGTTTATTTCTATTTTTGAAGCTTCGTTGCGACGGTTTTGAAGTCCTTTCATTCCGTACTGCAAAAGAGGCGATTGAATTGGCTGACGATTCGCTTTACGATGTGAGAGCGAGCATCTGGACTTGGGACTTGTCTCTGGCTCACGAAGTATCGCATAAGGTGTCTGCTTCTACGGTTTGGGTGAATTGTTTTGGTGTTTACGATCCGGTTGTTCCAGTTGCAAATTTCAAACTAGGAGGAAATTGTGTCGATGGAGGAGAATTTGTAACGAATTCACTTTTTCCAAACACTTTCGACTTTAAAATTGATTCTTTTTTTGTGTGTGTGTGTTTGAAAAGGGTGTCCAGCAGTTTGAGAATTTTTTGGAACCAGTTGTTGATCTTAAAGATACGTAAGCGGATTTTTTAAAAGGTCGATTTCTTAAATTCAGAACTTTTTTTTAAGTTGTCCGATTCCCGCTTTTTTTTAGAACCGATTTCGTTGTCGTTCCGTCGCTTCATTCAAAGTACGTTTTCGGTAATTACGCCGGTTTTTAAAATTGCATTTTAACTCCCATTTAACTCCGGTTATTCCTGTGTTTTATAAATGTTAGTGTTTTTGAAACTAGAAAAGTAAATGCATCGTTTTATGAGGAATTTTCATGTTAATATCTTTTAAAATAAACTTTTGTATGTCAGTTTGAAAATGGCCTGACATTTTAAAAAGACGATATTTTTTAATTTAATAGATTTCCTTTTCTAGTTTCTAGCCAAGTTTGAAATATGCTTTTAAAATGTTTTCTTTTTCTCTAGAAAGGAGTGTGGAGCAACCCCGTAACGGTTTTTATTTATCGATGCTTTGTTTTAACTTAGGTCTTGGGCCTCTTTGAGTCCGTTTCGACGCTCGGAAATATTCTTTTCTGCGTTTGAAGATTTGATGAGACAGAAAGTGGAACTGAAATCTGATTTTAACGAGACTAATGGAAGCGACTTTGAGTCTTTCATCGAGGATTTCGGATTTTGGGCATCAAAATGTTCTTTAGTCGATGCTGTCGTCCATGTGCGGACTTTTTTTCAATTCTAAATTTTGCACCGATTGAATTTAATGTGGTGGTTTTTCTCTCTTGTTCAGACGGCGAGCTTCAATGGACATGTGATTGTGACAAGTGTTCCTATTGGATCGATTCTCTTCACAGTCGGTCTTCTTCATCCGCTGAAGTTGTTCGTCAACTTCGCTTTGGCCGCAGTTGCGTTTGGTAACATGGCAACGGTTACAGTTGCGGAAGGTCTCATCCCGTTATTCACCAAAGTTCAGAAGGTGGTTTTTTTAAATGTTGAAACCGCCTTTTTATTTTTCAGGGGCAAAAGAAAAAAAACTTGAAAGTGTTTTAGAAACTAGAACGGTAGCTCGATTTATTTAAGAATATTTTCATGTTGATATCTTTTAAATTTTTTATGTCAAGAGTTTGAAAATGATCTAACTTTAGGCGATATTTTTGGAATTTTTCTTCGTAAAAAGTTTATTTTGAAAGGTATCAATTATTAAAATAGTATGAAGTGATTAAGCTACCTTTCTAGTTTCTAAAACACTTTCAATTTCATTTTAATGTTCTTCCAAAACTGCTGAACAACAACAAGAGTTTTTGAAAATTTATTTGTTCAGACATATCGTATCAAAATTACCGATTACGAGTGCAACTTTAAAATTTTTCTATCAGGTTTTGACTTCGAGAGGTTTACCTCTCGGGATCCTGAAAGTGATAGATTCCCAGCACGAGCCGATTCCATCGGACAAGTTCGACGCTCATTTCGTTTTAGACTTCAACTATTCTTTGCGACGTCCTCTCGGGACCGGAAAATTTCCGATCGTGATCAAGTATTACGAAGACGAGGGATTTTGGATCGATGTTGACAGAATTCGTGACGACCGGTTTCGAAGGTCGTTGATCTCTAAGTTGACGCGTCCAAAGACGGTTTGGTTTTCATCTGGAGTCTCCTTCGCAAAGTGATCTCGCGTCCCTTTCTCCTTAGCACGTGTTATTAATGGTGGTGTAAATAGAATGCTTTACGGTGGTTTATTAAGCGTTAAATGCCACTCGAAACGCCTTCATTATTTGGTCCTTCGAGGAATAAAATTAAGAGAAACTAAAAAGTAGTTTAGAGACTAGAAAGGTACCTACTTTTACGGTTGATATCTGAAAGATGACAACATGAAAATAATAAGTGCTACCCGCTACCCGTTCTAGTTTCTAACACACTTTCAGTTTTCATTTAGTGAAACCTTTTTGTAAGTTTTAATTTGTTTTAATGTGGAGTTTCGAGATTTTTATTTTGTTTTCAAATATTGTAAGTTTCGTCGAAGTTCTTCTTGACGAAATCGTAAGCCGAAAGCGGGTTCTCGTCTTTAGGACCTTGCAACCTTTGGACCATTGTGTCGTGGACCGGATGGACGAAAAAAGCGATGGACTGTCTTCTTCGTTGTCCACTGAGGCCGTCCAGAAGAACTCTGTGTCTCTAGAAATATAGATTGAGGAAACTTATGATTCGGTTCGACAAACACACAATCTCTCTTTCTTACGGCCGCTAGGAGTTGTCCGGCTGTCATGTGCTCCAGGATGTTTCCAACGTTGACAATGATCGTCTCCGGAACGGGCTTTACTTGTAAGTAATCTCCATTTCGAGTTTTGACCTTCACAAAAGTGCTGATTTAATTAATTTTGAAATCTAATATCGATATTTTGGTTATAGATTTGTAAAAAAGGGAACCTCCAATCCACCAGTTTCATCTTGGAATAACAGTGTGATGGTTCCGTAATCGGAATGTTCGCCGCATCGAATGGAACCGCCGTCTTCGCTCTCGCAATCACCTGAAAAGACGAAGACGAATTTGTTATAGTTTGGATTTTATTATTGGAGAAGATGGAGGTCAGTTTTTGCATGGAATGACGAACCGTCCTTTATTGGAGGGTAGTTCAGGAGTCTTAAGGTGGTGAAGTTCTCCATCGTGTCCATTGGTAAATGTGTTTCACTGAAATATTTTTCATCCTGTACGAGAATTTCATACTTTTATTGTATTTTATAATTGGTTTAGGGATTTTCTTATAGTGACATAGGGAATTTTAGGCTCAACTAATCGTGACTGGCAACATATCTTTGACTTCTTAGGGATTTTTTTGTCTTTTAGGGAATTGTAGACTTAACTAGTCGCCACTACTGACATTATTTGAATGGTTTATGGATTTTATAATTTCGGTATGGGGAATTCTCAACTGAAGAACCTGTAACATTGGCATTATAAAATCAATGCCATTTATTGTTTTTTGTCGCAATAAATATTCAGGAAAGTTTCAATTGTAATCAACATTCACTGTTGAGATTAATTTATGACGTTTAGAATTGATCATTTTATTTAGTAATTAATCGCTTGAATGGTTAATAGGGAAAAATTAAAGCTCGAAGTTAGAGAGTAGGGATTTGTGGATTGCTAGTGACGTCACGGATGTGTAACACAGGAAATGAGAAAGTGGCGTGATAATTCCAAGATGGCGGTGTTCATGTTTCTGCTAGTGATATTTCGAGTGCAAGTTTATCATTATTTCCAACTTATGTACCGCGATTTTGAGTTTTTAAAATGTCTGATTTGAATAATTTGCGTTTTTGTGAGATACCTCAAGTTTCAATGCGATCGCAATGGCGCGTAATATTCTGAGCGCTAGAAATGAGCAACTCGTGAAAAAGCCATCGACTGCGGCTGTGAATCCCGGACATTCTTCTTCTTTCGGGAAAAAAGCGTCGCGTTGTGTCACGTTGAAACATTCACGGAATTCCTTACGTCTCGTGTCTCTTCCTAGACTGAAATAACAAACGAAATGAGACGAGAAATAGTTTATTTCGCAAAGGAGACTAAAAGTGGGCAAAGTGAGGACACTCATCTGTCAACGTTAGGTTCACGTCTTTGCTTATAGGTGGCGCTGCACTCGTATGCTTTTATCTCGAGATGCGAAATAAGCGCGAGCGACTGTTGCGCCATCTGAATGTAGGAACGTTCAACTAACGTTGAGTGTCTGGATGTATGGTCGTATTTACAGTTCTCCGTTGATAGGTACGTAACCGTGTTTATCCAGTCCTTCATTCACGTGATATTTCGATTTTATTTCGTCCGATAATCCAAAGAATGAATCAGATACGGAAAAAACGCCGTCGATCTTGTAATATAAACGATTATTTTGTCATTTTAACGATCGTAAAACTTAGAAAAGCGCGGGAAAAAGAATAAAGTTGCGTTGTTGCCGATATCGCATTATCGATTGGTGTTTTACGTATCGATATGATCTTGATCGGCTTATTTGGCGCAAATTATTATAAGTTTAATTGCGATTTTGCGAATTTTAAAATAGTTATGAGTCTATTTACGATGATATACGTGTTTGACATATTTTGTTCGCGGTTTTTTTACCTCATGTTTTTGGATTCCGTGGTTTCGAATGTAAACGAATCCGTGATTGGTTAATCCGTCAATAAGCTGTTGAGCCACTTGTTCCAATTCGTCTCTGTTAATATTGACGATTTCGTCTTTTTCAACGCTAAAAGGCGAGAAATCAATCGTTTGCAAATGACTATTATGATCCATTTTTCTGAATATAATTTCAAAGAAAAAAAAAGAGAGACAAACAGATGGACTTTTGAAACTTTTAATTGAAAAATTTCAGAATAAACAAAATCAAAGTCCCCCAAATTGACCCTTTGAAACTTCAAACGTTTCCTATGAACAGTACAGTGTGTTGAAAACCAAGATAAATATACAGAAGTAAAGCGACTTCATGTTAGAAAAAAAAAGCTCCAAAACTTAGTGAAGGATGCTAAAAAGCTTAGACTATTACCTTCCTGGACTGGCAACTTCCTATCTTCTCAGTGCAAAAGTACAGTTAGCGCCATCTATGGTACCTCCGTATATTTATTTAACTTGGCGTTTCAGCCAAGATAAATATACCAGTAGTTTTTTTCCCTATGTTTTAATAGGAAAAAAAACTACTTGTTTTGAGTTTTATGTAGACCTGTGCGCCGTAGCATATTGATCGGCGGCGAGGGTAAATACGAGTAGCGGCGGCGGCGACTACCGGCGTCTGGAATTGAACATATCGAACAAATATATCGATTTATCGATATATTGAATGTGATAATTATCGATATAAATTGAAATCGATAAATATCGAACATGGTATCATTTCATTCCTATGGCAGTTTTTGAAACAAAACCAACCAAAACAAATTTGAATTCGGCGGCCGCCAGTCATACACCGGCGGCGAGTGGCGGCGGGTTTAAAAAAAAAAGTACAAGCGGCGAGCGGCGGCGTTTTTAGCTTCAAAAACACCGGCGGCGCACAGTTCTAGTTTTATGTCCAATTGTCAAAATTTCTTCTTGGATTTGATTTCTCTCAGTATTGTTTTCCCAATAGCTCAGTAGATGGCGCTTTTAACTCTTCTTCAGAGAAGAGGTAGGAGCCGACACAGGCATTTAGAAATCGGGACGAACACAAGTTGGCTCCGCCCTTTTTATGACGACTGGGAACTTCTAAATTGGTTGTTTATATAGTCTGACGTCACATGCTCCGCCCTTTTTAACGTCGAACTACACAACAAACCAATGAGAAGTTGCCGATCGTCATAAAAAGGGCGGAGCCAATAACTTGTGTTCGTCCCGATTTCTAAATGCCTGTCCACCTACGGTGGTCTATGGGTGGAATTTGACTTCTTTCAGTATTGCTTTTGTAATCGTTCACTAGATGGCGCTTTGAACTCAACGAATTATATCTTGATTTCTATGAGGATTGAGGAGGAGAGGGATGACGATGAGAAACTTCTACAAAATATAAAATACAACGAATAAAAAAATGAATATGAATACGTAAACGTATAACTGTTAAAACTACCTTTAAAAAGTGTTTTTTTTTATAATTAAATTAAATTTATGAGTTTATGAGTAAGACTTATATCGATATGTATCGATAGTCTCATTTAAGATGAGAGTCCAAAAAGGGGGACGACACAGAAGAAAATCATGTACGTGATTCACAATGGAGCTGCGTATGTATAGAAAGTTATTTTTTTACTTTTTTTTAATGTATAAAATGATATAATTGAAGTATGGAAGGAAATTCAGTAAAAATGCGGATAAAATAATAAAATGACTTGCTAATATAAGTTCACTGTTATACTGTGAATCTCAGTGAATCTCGTAAATGATTTTCGTCGACGTCATCATCTCATTTGAAAAAGGAATACTCTCGTTTGTCCCTCTGTGTTTTTTTTTTCTTCTTCCTTCTGAAATGGGAATAATAATAAAAAAAAGGATGATGACTGAGTTTCGTGTTTGAAAACAGCTGTTCTTTTAATTCGTCTCTTTTTCTTTTCTTCCTATTTTTGTTATAAGAGTAAGAATGAGGGGAGGTTTCTTAACCCTGAGCTTAAAACCACATTTATTTTATAAATTTTCAACCAGAAGTAGAAGCAATTTGTTTCCAATTCATTTATGAGTTTAATAAACCCCTAACTACTTTAACTTTAAATGAGATTATCATCTATTATTTTTTATTATGTTGTGGTGGTGGGAGGAGGAGGAGGGGGTCCTTTTTTTTCCTGGGTGTGTGTTCATTGGACCCTAACTTAATTACCCTTATTTTGGCTGCTTCTTCTTCTTCTTCCTATTTATCCAGTTTCCTTTTTCCGTGTATATTAGGGCCCTTAACACACAAGATCACTTTTGGGATGGTTGATTATTTCGACTGGAAAATGAAGCCGAGTTGTAACTTGTGTGTGTCTTCTCCCAATATTAGGCTTCTTTATAATGCAATCAAAGCCCCAGCCACTTTTGAGAACACATTTTTCTTGTCGAAATCGACCACTAAAAGTGGTCTGTCTGCCAAGGGCCTTAGAGAGGGGGAGGGTCTCACCCGGAGGACAATAGTTTATCTTTTTTGTTGTTGTTTGTTAATCCCCCCCCAAATAAGGGGACTAGAATTGACCAAAAAAAAAACAACAATAATTTCTGAGGAGAGGAGAAGGTGACAAAAAAAAATCTAGATTCTAGTAAATAATAATAATTTGTGTTGTTCCCGGACACACTCGGTTGGATGTCCCCCTCCCCCCAATAAGGAAGTGGAGATGGCTCCTCCTCCCCCCCTTATAAATTCTTCTTACTATTCTGCTATTTCAGATGCAGGCAATTTGGAGAGAGAGAAAAAGGAAATTGAAAGTGTTTTTAGAGACTAGAAAAGTCATTTTTCATGTTGATAATTTGATGTCGACAATAAACGATAAGAGAAGAGAAGACGACTGAATAAGCGCCTCATATGCCACAGACGTCAAACTGAATAAAAGACAAACATTTGGCGCTTAATCAGCGCCACCATTTAAGAGTGTGATTGGGATAAGAGAAAGTAAGTCTCAGTTTTCATCAAATCACTGAGAGAGATGTGATTACAATTGATAGTAAAACTCTCAGATGGTTAAGAACAGCAGTAAAGAATGAATGAATTACGTTTATAGTTGTTACTTTTTGAGGTTTTATTTTGAGCTTTACTTTCTATTTTAAGCTTTTTTCTCTCCCCACCCCTCAGTTTTAAAATAGGATCCGATTTTTCTTCTTTTTTTTTTAAAAAAAAAACCCAAAACATAAAAGAAATCAAAAGAAGGAAATAAATACGTTTTATTTGAACCCTTTTTTTGAACCGACCGACAATAACAATAGACACATTTTGTATTTTAAAAGATAAACTCTTTGAAAATGTGTTTATTTTATTAATGGGTTCAAGAACACCCACATTTATGAGCCCCTTGAGGGTGGCCCTTGAGTGAGAAAGGAAGAAAGGAGGAGGATTTGCTGGGAACGAAAAATAGAAGGGTCATTGGCGGTTATCGGAAGGGCTCGGATTTTTATGCATTTGTTTCTCAATTAGTGGCCCAAGTGCCACTTGTGAATCATCATCAACATCATTATGCTGCAATTATGCTTTTTTTTTCAATTAAAACAACCTGGTTAGAGGCTAGATCTCTGGTTAATATCAGTTTTCAGCTGAAGTTCTATCCTCTAACCAGGTTGTTTTTATTGAAAAAAAGCATAATTGCAGCATAATGATGTTGATGATTCACAAGTGGCACTTGGGCCACAAATTGAGAAACATTTGCTTTGATGTTGCATAAAAATCCGAGCCCTAGGTGTATCAGTGTTGAGATAAATTACTTTTCAATGTAATTACGACAGTAATACTGATTAGTGATCAGTTAAAAAGTAATTACAATTACAATTTTATTTAAAATGAAATTAATAACAATTATTCACCAAATCCAGATGATAGAAAAATGATGACGTCATCAAATACAAACACATTTACAACCAGAAAAAAAGTGTTTTTCAGTAAAAGAAACCTGGTTAGAGGCTAAAGTTCTATACTGACCAAGACTTGCTTTGAATGCTATTTGGATTTTAGCCTCTAACTAGGTTTTTTTTACTGAAAAATGCGGTTTTTTTCTCTTGTTTTCTTAATTAGGAATAGTTAATTCTAGTTTCAAATAGTTTGAGAACAAAAATGGTTTAAAATACAAAAGTAATTAAAAAGTCATTATTTTTTTATTAGAAAATGTCATTTAATTAGTTACAAATTACAAAGTAATTGATTACTTTTTCTGTAATTACTTCTCAACACTGACAATTACTGTCTGAGAGTGTGTAACCTTGACACTCTCAGACAGTTTTTCTGAACAAATCCTGAGGCTTACTTCTAATCAGTTCTAATATACACTTGAGTTATTACTTGGATTGCTTGGTTTTCTTGTTAACTTCATTTTTATGATGAAAAAAAAAAGACACAAAGAACGTCTTTGAAAAAAGAGGCTAAAAATACGAGACTGGAATGAACACGAAGAAGATGAAAAGAAGAAGTGTTTAAAAATAAACCATTTTTGTCTTTCTCTCTTTTCAATATGAAAAAAAAAAGGCCCCAGTAAACTTCACCTAAAATTCATTATTTCAACATTCAGTAAAACGAAATGAAAGAAAGTCTTTTGTTTCAAGTCTCTCTTTATCTCTTTTAAAATTGGAATAATTTATTATTGAAAAGAGATTTCAGAAATAGAAACAGAAAATTAGAGAAGAAGAAAAAGGGATATTAAGCTTCCTCCTAACTAGGCGTTTTTTTTAGTTGGAAAATTAATTTTGTCTTAATTAGAAGAACAAAATAAAGAGAAACTAGAAATTGTTTTAGAAACTAGAACGACGAGTAAACTCAATTACTTAATTTAGTAAAAATTTCATGTTTTGATTTCTTTCAAAATTAAACTGTTTATGTCCGTTTCTAGTTTACTTTGAAAGAGTTCAAAACATGATATTTTACTAAATTAAGTGATTGAGTTTACCCTTTCTAGTTTCTAACACACTTTTCAATTTCTTTTTCTGTTCACACCTGATAATTTAAATGCATTTAAATGCAATAAACGTGTTCTACAGAGCCCCGTGAAGGACAAACAAACAATATGTCGTCGAATTCAATTTATTCAGTTAATAATCTGAAAATATTGAGTTAATACTTAAATATAAAATATATAAACTATTGACTTTAAAATATTGATTTAGTATTTCAATTTTTAAAATATTAATAATAAAGTCAATTTTTATTTGGTGTTCATGTCCTTAACTGGATTCCGTATAATTCACACCTGAACACATTTAATTTGAATTCATTTAACTCATGTGTGAGTACAAGGTATAAGTGTGCTATTAATATTTAATTACAATTAAATTCCAATATTGGTTTATAAAATACTGAAAAAGTAATCCATTACTTTTAACAAGTTACTTTTCAAACATTTTAAAAAAGTATTTCTATGGAGTAATTTTCCTTTTTTGTTGTTTTAACTTTTATTTTAAGAAGACGATTAATTTCCAAGTAATGAAGTTAAATGAACGTTTAAGGGGGATGGTTGGGAGGGGTTTAATTGTTTTCCTTGAAGAAAAACAATTTAATTCATTTTCTTTTGTTGACAGAAAATTCATTTTCTTAAAATTGTTGCTAAGGTGGTTTTAAAGCCGGTATCACATTAGCAACTTTTAACGCTATACAACTTGCAATGCAACCTGTGATGTGACTTGCAACTTAGAACTTTGTAATAAACTTCTATATATCACTTTATGCAACCTAAGTTCCCCCAATCAAGTTTTCAAAAACTTGGTTTATGTCAAAGAAGCCGACACATTCACGGGTTAATCTCGTATGGTCTATCGGAAGCCATTTTATTTTTAATCCGCGTTTTACTGAATTTTAAAATTTCAATTCTATTCTGGATTATCCAAGTAAAATGCAGCTAAAAAGTAAAACGACTTTCCATCAACACGAAGATCTGCTGTGAATCTTAGTAAAAATCGTACATGATTTTCTGTTCAATGTCAGCTGCCACCTTTGGTTTGTGTGTCCATATTGTGATCAACTAACAGGAAGTTCATAAACCGGAAGTCATAGAAACCGAGAATTCGTTCAATGTTACGTATGTCATTTCCGGCAAACGGCCTGATTGGTTTGTTTGTCAGAAAGTTTACTTGAAAAGTCTCTCAAAGTTGAGACTTGGTGAGACTGAGTCTCACACTGAGTTGAAAGGAAAGTTTTATCAAGTTGCATGACGTCATAATCACACTATAAACATTGAAGTTGCAATGTCACATTGCACATTTTATTGCATCAAAAGTTACTAGTGTGATACCGGCTTTAGTCTATCTTTCAGATGCAAAATAAAATACTAGAAACTAGAAGGAGATAGCTCAATTACTTAATAGTAATTTTTATGTTTGATCATCTTTCAAAATAAACTTTTTATGTCAGTTTTTAAATGTGTTATAAATAAACTTTAAGCAAGATAATATATAACACATTTACAAATTAACATAAAAAGTTTATTTTTAAAGATGTCAGCGTGAAAGACAGGCAATTAGAAATCGGGACAAACAGAAGTTGGCTCCGCCGCTTTTTATGACGACCGGCAACTTCTAATTGGTTTGTTGTGTGGGTTCGACGTTGAAAAGGGGCGGAGCATGTGACGTCAGACTACATAACCAACCAATTAGAAGTTGCTGGTCGTCATAAAAAGGACGGAGCCAACTGCTGTTTGTCCCGATTTCTAATTGCCTGTGCGTGAAAATGGTTTGAAATTGACGTCTTAAAACATGACGCATGCGTGATAGAATTTTGTTTTTGTTTTTCTGTGTTTATTGAAATTTATTTCAGTTGTTTGTATATTTTTTAAAAAAAATATACCCTTGAAATAAAATGTTGAATTTGCGTCAGGAGAAGAAGGAAATGATGCATTTTCAACTATGTTATACTCTTAAACATAGTTAATATAGAAAGGGAAATTTGCGAAGGTTGTCTCCTTCCTTCCTTTCATTATTTCTCTTTTTCTCTAACCTTGTTATAAGTTTTATTTATTTTGGAAAAAAAAAATATTTCAGAAATGAAAATAATAAGTTCCTTTACCTTTTAAGGGGATTCATTTTTCAAATATGGTGGTAATGGTGATATTACAATATAAACGATTTTTTTTAATGATAGAAACAAGATGTGGAAAAAAAGAAAAAATAGTTTTGATGAAACATTTTTCTTTTGAAAAATAAAATAAAATTATTAATGTAAAAAGAATGTGTTATGTTTTTGAATTTGCAGAAATTGTAAATTCTGAACAATGTTTTTTTTTTTTTTTTGGGATGAAAAATGTTCTAAAAAAAGATTTATTTTGTTTGTAATTCCTGAAGCTGAAAAAAAAAATTATCTAAAAATAGTAAATCTGAGAAATGTGATTTTTGTTGAATGAATTTTTCATTTTGAAACTTTTTCATGGAAATTTTTAATAGAAATCAAGAAAGAGAGAGATGTCTCTTATGGAGATATAATTGAATATAGATCAGGTTTTGTCTCCTTTTTAAAAAACCTAGTTATAAAAATGATGATTAATGAGGAGAAAAGAAGAGTTGACGATTGTTGCCAATGGGGGCAGCACCGTCGCCTCCTTCTATAGCCGCCTACTTTTTTTTTTTGCTGTTGAAATTCATGGTTTATTCCAGTTTTCAAGTTCAGTTGTTTCTTCATGTTTCTCTCACTGACTGAGTCACATTCACACTAGATACATAAGCTCTCCTATTGAACTTACTAGTAGAAGTAACAACAGCAAGAAACAGCAGCTGATCTTCATATTGTTGTGAGTTGTGATTTAACAACTCCATCTATTCTCTTGTTATCCTCTTATGTGTGGTGTTATTTTTTGAATGACAATCTAGTTTATTAATCAAGTTTTAAAAAAAAGACTAGACTAGACTGGACACCTTTTGTTTTTAATAATAATTGCATCAAAAAAAATGACAATGACCAATTTGAACAATAATTCCATCAAGATCGTTGTGACTGGAAGTAAAAAGGCGGGAAAATCAGGTAAGAAAATTCATCTTCATTTAAAGAACCAGTTTTTTTTAAGAGACTAGAATATGTTATCTGGGCAAGACTAATATTATAACCATTTTTATGGTTGCTTCATTGATGACACTAAAAAGTGACACTGAAGTTGATCTTCAGCGTTAATTCTTCAAGAGAGTAGTGTTTTTTTTTTGGTCCTTGTATGTTGGTTCTAAGTGACCTTTGATCTTGAAGTTGAACAGGTGCGCTCGGGTAGGATCATTTACCCTATGTTTTGTTGGACAGGTGTAAAAATCAAGGTCATAAATATGAAATTTTCTCATTTATTACCTTATTTTTTTCTTGTTATTCCAAAAAGAGGGGAAAAAATATTAAAAAATTTAAAAAAAATACAAGGGGGTAGTTGAAGTTGCCCCTGGGTTTAAATCTACCCTCCATCTTTTACTCTGGTGTAGGCATGTGTTTTAAGAGACGAGAAAACATTGTTGGGGGGTTAAGAGGAAGACAATAGGGGGGTTAAGGGGTCAGTTTCTGAAACATCTGCCATTTTTCTTGTGGTCACGTGGGGGAGGGAGTTGCCTAATAAGATGGGGTGGGGGGGAATATGTTCCCTGAAATGAGTCATTTTACAGAATTCAGTGGTCAATTTGTAAGACAAAAATAGATGGCGTGATTTTGCACATTGACTAGTTTTCGGACAATGTGCAAAATGCGTTAATAAACCCCCCAAAAAAGGGGGGCAAATTGACACATGGAATTTACTGTTTTCATTTGAGGGTAATAGATTGCTGCCCCTTTACAAGGGGCAATCTCTAAATTATTACAGTAATTACATGCAATGTTTATCGTTGTTAGAATAGTCATAAGTCGTTGTGACTCATCCTGTAATAATTCTAAAATGTTGCTTAAAAATAAAGCAAAAACTCAAATTTTCTACAGTAGTCTATGGGATATGAGGAAGGGGGTTGGGTTAAATTCTACTTCTGAACTTCGGAAGTTTTTTCCTTGAAGTAACTTCAAAAGTAATTGTGAAAAAGGAGGTTAAATGGGGTGAGGGAGGGGGTTTAGGAGGGTGGAAACACACCTGCAATTTTAAAAATCCCCTCCTATTTGTTATTATGTCTATTTTCTTCTCTCTTTTATGTGTTTGTATTTGTTTGTTTGTTGGTAAATAAAGGAGTTTTAACTCTGAAATTGTAGTCGTTTTTCTTTCTCTAACGGTCTAACCTAACCTCCTCTCCCTTCTATACATAGAGTATATTATTAATCCCAATGTGGGGTTGTGTTTCTAGTATTTTACCCAAGTTGATTCCACCCTTCTTTTTGACCCGACATCAATCCCCCCCTTTTTGTGGGGTCCGTTTTAGGCTCATAGATGTACACGCCCCTCAAATTCTTATTAATTTTGTCTTTCAGTTCAGTGAGTTGAAAGAGTTTCAGTTAAGAATGCAAGTAGATAATTTATTTTGTCTCTGTAGCGTTAGATGGCGCCACTAGCCCTCCTTCCATAGAAATATACTGACACACTTCAACTCTTGACTCACCTTCTACCTTTTTCTCCACGTGGCAAACTTTTAATTGCGTCATCGCTATTTCTTCTACACGTGCTCTCTCTTCACTTATATTATGTTCTGAGTGTAAGTTTGTCCACGTGCTCTGATAATTAAGGTTGTTTTGGACGCACTTTTAGAGCTAAAAGGGTGCATTCGATTTATTCTAATTGGCGACGAGTGTAGTTTGCCACCTGTGGAAGGTTGCATGGCGCCATCTACCTTGCATTTACACAAGTATTTTTTTTCAATGGAGCCCTCTTAAGTTTGAGTATGTAGTTACAATTTTGAGCAAGTTCCACTTTTCAAAGCCGAGTGGATGTTTTGAATGTTTTGTGTGTCCTTAACTATACTCCGTACTTGAATTCCTTTTTCTCTTTATTTGTAGATAAGGCAATAGGTGATTGAGCTACTCTTCTAGTTTCTAAGATTCTAGTTTTTCTTCGTTTTGCAAAACGAAAGACTCAAAGACTCAAAGAGTTCTAAAAATCAGTGGTTCATAGGGTTATATCGATATCGTATCGATTTGAGTTATCATTTTTAACCCCCTCCTGCCTTGGTTTAGGGGGGTAACTTCGTGACCCTCCCATTCCCAATCCATTCTTTACTAGAAGACCCTTTTTTCTCTTCTTCTTCCCCCCCCCCCCCCCCGCCCCTCTTGCCCTTTAATTGAATTGTCTGTTCGTGAATGTCAATCATTCACTCGATTACATCTTAACACCATTTAAAAATGTCGTGTGGACACAATTAAAACACATTTAGCCTCTCTCCCTTTCTCTTTATCATTTCAATTTCATCTTCTTGTTTAAGGTAATAAAGATAATAAGGTAGAGGCCCCCTCCCTCCTGAGGGCCCTCCTTTTATGTCTGGGCCGGGATCCTCCTCTATTTGTCTATTTTTCGTTTTATTTTCTACATTTTAAAATCGTATTTTGAGGGTTGGAAGTTGAACTTGGAGCTAAAGGCTAGCAGTGCGGTTAATTTTTGGTCTTTTGTGGCCCTTCAAAGTGGCGTTATTGGACTTTGGGGCCCGAGTTCAGAGGAAGAGACACAAGATGACACAGGCAGTTAGAAATCGGGGAGAACTTCAGTTGGCTCTGCCCTTTTTATGACGAACGGCAACTTCTAATTAGTTTGTTGTGTGGTTTGACGTTGAAAAGGGCGGAGCATGTGACGTCAGACTACATAACCAACCAATTAGAAGTTGCCGGTCGTCATAATAAAAGTTGGAGCCAATTGAAGTTCTCCCCGATTTCTAACTGCCTGTCAAGATGACATATGCCCCCCTCCCTTTGTCCCTTTGTGGAAGTCGTCGTTCCGAATGAGTATTAAGTGGTTATCTTTTTAAAATGCAATTATCCAAATGAAGATATAATAAAGAAGACAATAATTAAATTTGAGAACAAATTTAATTAAAAAATTAACGTCCAGTCATCTAATTAATTAATTTTCGTTGTGTTTGTTTGAGTCGATTGTTGACTTCTTGTTCTAAATTAACCAAATTGCTAAAAAGTCAAATAAGAAATGAAACAAGTTTTCAAAATTAAACAAAAGAAAAAACAAGAAATTAAATTAGTTTGAAAATAAATCGTTCAAATTGAATAATTATTTTAGACTTCTTTGTCTCAAATGGGGAACACAATTAACTCGGTTAAAAAAATATAAACGAGTTTAAAATTTAGATGAAGAAAAATGTTAAACACAAACTTAATTATTTCATGAAGAAAAAAGAAGAAATTTAATGTTTGTGTTCGAAACTAGAAGGGCCACAAAAGGGTGGATACACGTAAAAAAAAATATGGAAAGTTGAGTTACCCTTCTAGTTTTTAAAAATCATTCAAGTTTATTTTTTATCGACAGAAATAAATTAGGGTAGTGAAGTTCAAGGATCAATTTTACGGAAGATAATTTTGTAATTTAAATATGTTTTAAATGAGTTAAACCACAATAATTATAATATAATGAAATTGTTCATAATAAAAGATTTTGTGAGAAGGGAATCAGAAAAGGGGGTGTTGGGGGGGGGAGGGGTTGGTTAGAGGGGAAGAATTATTGGATTTTTGGATTTTTCCTTCCTGAATCTCAGCTGGATATTTCACGAAATGGTCAACTTTTTTTTTTTTTGGTTCACCTTTTGAACCACAAAAAAAACTTTCAAAGGAAATCATTTTTATTACACATTATTAAACGTAAATTTATTTAAAAAAAAAAAAAGGTTTATAAACAGCAGAGTGTTTTAGAAACTAGAAGGGTTTAGCTGAATCATTTCCATGTTTTATCTTTCAAAAAATTAAAAAAATATCGTCTCTGCCTAAAGTTTGGTCATTTTCAGACATAAAAAGCTTATTTTAAGCAATCTTTCTAGTTTCTAATAATATTTTAACTTTTTTTTTGCTCCTGAAGGCAGAATAATCACAAGTTCAAGAGAGATGTTTCAAAATAAACTTTTTTATTTATTATAAACAAAAATGAAAAAAAAAAAAAGATCGTCTTGTATCATTTTTTCAATAAAAAAAGGTATAAACAAGAAAATTACCCTTCTAGTTTCTAAATGACTTTCATATTTTATCGGCAAATAACAAGCATTCTCGAGGGGACGACGTCGGTTACAATTTAAAACTACCCGTAAGTGATTCGGGTTACTCTTCTAGTTTTTAAAGCACTTATTAAGCGGGGGAAAGAGGTTCTCATAAGAAAAGTTTCCCCGCTTTTTAACCTCCACCTCCTCCCCAAAAAATGACCCTTGACATTTGGCTATTTGTGATGTCATTAGAACAATCTTTTTTGACAGTTTTGTCAAATTTTGGATTTTTCAAATTTTTAATTGTTATAAGTTAGATGAAAGAAGAGGGTTTTTAGTTTTCAAAACTACTAAATACTGGAAATGACCGACTTTTTTTCCGGTTTTTTTTTTATTAAAAAAAAGTGTTTTCATCAAACAAACAAGTTTGAATTGAATAAATTAATGTAAAAACGCTGAAAGACAAATAAATCAATTAGAAACAACAAAACATTTTTATTGAAAAATTACATAAAAGTAATTAGATAATTACAACAAAACAAATTAATTAGAAACAGCAGAAACTTTTTTTCTTCTTTAATTTCTAATTAATTTTATTCAATAAATTTTTACAATTTCTAACGACAACAACTTTTATTGTTTAGTAATTATATTTTTCAATTGTGTTTCTGTGGATTTTTTAGAATAAAAGAGACAAAAAGAAAAAGAGTTTTCTGATTTTTCTATAAAATATTTGGAAAAATCCGGAACCTAAAAGAGGAAAAAAAAGTCATTGTGTTTGGGACCCTCCCCCCTTAAAATATGGTAATAACCCCCCCTTAAAATATGGTATTAATCAGTTTGGATTAAAATTAATATCAATTTTCGCCTCAGTTGTTAATTTTGAGAACCAAAAGTGGAAACATTTAAATTGGAACACCGACACACACACAATCTTCTAGTCTATACTTTTCTCACTCCAGGGTACTTTCTACAATTTAGTTAACTGGGTTTCTAGTCTGGAATATCTCACCATGGTGTCTTTCTATCTATCTTTCAATTGTCTTGTCATTCAATTCACATTTTTTCCATTCTTTTCATATCAGTTTTTGGCATCTTTTCTCTTTCTTTTTCTAATCAGTGATAAAAATATTTTTTAAAAAGGTTTGAATCTCTTTTTTTGGTATTTTCTAGTATTTTATCTCTTAAGCCATTATAAATTTGTATAGAGGTAGCTCAACTAAGAGTCTCTCTCTCTCTCTCTTGTCTTTTTGCTTATGAAGTATTTCATGCCGATAGATGGCGCCACCTTTTGCTTTAAGAGAGTTAAATTCCTTCTCAAATTACCTGAGGAATTCGGAATTTTAAATATCCGCTATGCAACATTTTTTTGGGGGGGGAGGGAGGGAGAGGAATATATAAAAGCTGGAATGTTAAACTTATATTAAAAATGACAAGCAATTGTGCCCAGCATTAGAATTTTTTTTACGCGTAAGACCAAATATCAACCAATTATAAAATTGAAAAGGGCGGGGCATGTGACATCAGACTAAATCACAAACCAATTAGAAGTTGCCATTCCTCATAAAAGGGGGCGGAGCAAACGATGGTTTTGTACTGAGCACACTTGCCTGTAATGTAGAAATTGGAATTTTCAAAATCTGCTGCTAATGCAGTAAGAAGAATAAGGGAACCCTTGAAGAGAGGCTATACGCTCAAAAGCTCACTCAACGACGGTTTACACAGCTCCCTCTACCGCCTAATCTTAACATGTTGGTTGAACTACCTCCATGTATCTATTTATTATGTTTTTTTAAAAAAAAGTGTCCACATTTAATTAGAAGTTAAAAAAAAAAAAAGGGCAGACATTTTTTATCTTTCCCTTTTTGTCTAAGTATTCTTTTTAAAAGATGGCGCCAAAAACACATTCCAAAAACTTGAGTCTAAGCTTCTTAATTTCAAGCTTTTGTTTAACTTGACTTTTATCATCACTGGAAAGTGTTTTAGAAACTAGAAGGGTGACTCAATTTTTTTTTATGTTGATGTCTTTCAAAATTCACATTTTAATGAGACAAAAATTTTAAGATTAAAAAAATTGGATCATTTTCAATCACATAAAAAATGCTTATTTTAATAATATAATTATCAACATGGAAATCTAAAACATTTTCTAGTTTACGTTTATTTTTGATGCACATGAAAAAAGGATCAAAAATCATAATAAAAATGACAGGGTAATTAATAAGCAGTGAAATTATATTATTTTTCTTAATCAAAAAGACTTGTTTAGAGACTCAATTCTAGGTAAACTTTTAGAAATTAGCCTCAAAACAAGTGTTATTGAAAACAAAAAGTATATATTTTTCCCTTTTCTAGTTTCTATAAAACACTTTCTAGTTTCTTTTAATTTTGCTCTTCTGAAAGACAGTTTAAAAATCAAGTTCTTCATAAACAAATCTTAAAATGATTGTCAGTTAGAGGCTAGAGGGTTAATATTTATGAGGACACCCCTGTAACATTATGTGTCATTTACAGGGTGTCTCGAAAACTAATTTAAATGGGTTAAAACTTAATAATAAAATGATAATTGTAACACCATAAACGGTAAAAGTATTTGTTTCAAGTGTGAAAACAGACACAGAGAGGAGAGGGGGGGGGGGGGGAGGGGAATAAAAGTTGATAAAAACGGCGGCCAAAATAATATCTTCATTTTGGGCGCCAGACGGGCGCCGCCACCCCATCCTCTTTATCCTGAGCTGCTTTTTGGTTCTGTTGGCTTCAATTTTGGGACACACGTCTTTTTTTATAATCTGATATTTTTAACACGAGAGAGTCATAAATGTTTAAAATTAATATCGAAAAAGTGCCAAAATGTCAGTGAAGTGAGGCGCAATAAAAAACTAGAATAAGTCACACTGGCGCACTCGGTCACTGACTTTAATTGTAAAAACAGATCATTTTACAAGCTTACTTTTTTATCATAAGGGAATCCCCCTTACAATGTAAAAAAAACTAGACAAGGAAAAGGACAAATATTGTTCCTTGAACTTCAACTTGAACCCTCAAACCCCAGGTGGCTAACCCCCTTTTTATGGCAATTTTAAATTGACCCAACTTTTAACTGGACGATATTTTTCTTTTTAATTTTCGTCTATAAAAAAGTTTATTTTGAACGATATCAACAAGAAAAAGAAAATCAGTAAATGATTGAAATACCATTCTAGTTTCTAAAACACATTCAAAGAACCGTAAGTGGATATGAGGATGGGGATTATAATAATGAAGATGATGATGATGATGATGACGAGGAGGAGGAGAAGGATGGGGATGAGGATGACTATGAGGATGAGGATGATGAGTGGCCATTGGCCTTTGAAGTGTCCAGGTTCATCTTTTCTGGTCAAGTGAGTAAGGTGGACCTGTGAAGAATGACCCCTCCTAGTCTTTAGTACTTTATGAAGCTTTTTTTCTTCTCTCTTTTGACTTGATTTGACAAATGTTAAAATGTAGAATAAGATAGGGATCATTATGAATGAATGAATGATCTTGACAGTGAATCTTTTAAGGGGGGGGGGAGGGAAGTGGTCCTTAAAGAACAAGTGAAAATTGGAACATTCGTGTCCTTATGATGACGTCCTTGATGGAGAATGTGATTAGAACAAAACCGGAAGTTGGAGATGGCGCCATAATGGCCTTTAAAATATAAACCCTCGAGGTTCTTCTTCTTTACAGACAAAACAGGATTTCTTCTTCCTAAATTTTGTTTTCAAAACATTTTGACAAATTTTAACGAAAAAAAAAAACAACTTAGGATTTCTAAAAAAAGAGGAGGTCCTTAGTTAGGATCAAAAGTCCCAAAGTGTGCCTTAAGGGGCCCTCACGTTCACTGAATAGGTTATTAGTTATTACTCTTTCAAAAGAACAAAATAAAAAGAAACTTGAATGTGTTTTAGAAACTAGAAGGGTAGCTCAATCACTTAAAAAGTGATTTTCTTATTGATATATTTCAAAATAAGCTTTTTTAAAATTTTTTGTCTCTGTAAAAAGTATATTTTAAAAGATATTAACATGAAAATTACTCTTTTAAGTGATTGAGCTACCCTTCTAGTTTCTAAAACACATTCAAGTTTCTTTTTAGTTGTGTTCTTTTGAAAGAAAAGAACAAAATGTATATGAGCTACTCTTCTAGTTTTTTAAAAACACTTTCTAGTTTATTTTAATTTTTCCTTCTCCCCCCCCCCCCCCCTCTCTGAAATAACAGAATAATTTTCAAAATCAGCTTTTGATGAAAATATCTTAACAAGATTTCATTTTTCTTCTTTGTCATTTCTACTAAAAACAAGTTGACACTTTCTAGACTAGAAATGTCATCAAGATGAATAATTTCTTTAAAAAAAAATGAATATGATCCAATATAATTTTGATATTTGGGTTATTTGAATCGATAAATCGATTACTAAACTTCCGGTCTCATTTTTTTCTTCTTGATTATAAAATAGTTCAAAAAGAAACATTTAAAAAAAAAAGAAAAAACCCTCTCTTCATTTTAGATTGATTGATGGCAAACATTTGTTTAAAATTTCAGGTTTTTATTATAAATTAAAGTAAAGGCGTTTTATTATTATTGTGTTGCGAGGGTGGAGTTTAAGGGTGGCTGGATGGTTGGTTGTGTTCTAAATATCTAAAATGGTGTCAGATTTTTTTTATTATTTTGGTATAAATTTTAAAAAAGTCTATTTTGAAAAGTTGTTTCTTAAATTTTATGTTGGCATTGGGGTTTTTGTGTGTTTTATGAGAACAGTGTTAAAAATTAGAAAAGGAATTGGGTCAAACTGGTGGCACCAAGATGGCGGCCCAATTTTTTGGAGGCGGGGGGGGGGGGGGGTATTAGAGGAGGGCCCAAATAGAAGAATGAAAATATTCAAGATGGGTTTTTAAAACTCTTTGAAGAGAGAAACTTTTTATATCGTTCAAAATAAGCTTTTTTTATACCTTTGTACACTCACACGAGTTAAATGAATTCGAATTAAATGTGTTTAGGTGAATTATACGGAAGCCAGTTAAGGACATGAACACCAAATAAACATTGACTTTAATTATTAATATTTTAAATTGAAAAATACTAAATCAATAGTTTTTTAACTCAATATTTTCAGATTATTAACTGAATAAATTGAATTCGACATATTGCTTGTTTGTCCTTTACAGGGCTCTGTAGAACACGTTTATTATTTAAATGCATTTAAATTATCAGCTGTGTGTACTAGGTATTAGGTGAGACATGAAAATGTGATTGTTTTACCTTTCTAGTTTCTAAAATACTTCAGTGATTTTGTTCCTAAAAGACAGAATTAACAGAATTAACCTCATAAAAGTTTTATTTTAGAAGATTTTTTTTCTCAGAGATGAAAAGGTTGACCAGTTAGTTGACCCAGGCCCTTGGGCTTTATGGAGCCCCCCTTTCCCCCATTAGCTTGAGCTGTTAAGTTGTATGGGCCAAATGTTGGGCACTTTACTCTAAAGAAACCTAAATTTCAAAAGAAACGTAGTTGAGATAAACTGGGTTAACAAGTTGAGGTATATAGGTGAGTTTCAATTGGTCAGTTGGTTGGGGGTCACTACAGCTACCAAGGCTCACAAGCGCTACTAGGGGGAGAACCGCTACTTGGGTCACTACAGCTACCAAAAAAATATATAGACCTTTTGTTCATCAAAAGGGTCACTACAGCTACCAAAAAATAGGGGGACAAAATATAGACCTTTTTTTATCACTTTCTCGGATTTCTCCTCACTACTGCTAAAAAAATAACCCTTTCTCTCTAACCTAACCGAACCTTAACGATCCTAACCAAACCTAACCGAACCTTACCGATCCTAACCGAACCCGTTGGCTCTTTGGGGTTTCAATCCTCTCCCCCCAGAAGAAGGTGGTTTTATGGCCAATTTTGAAAGGGATTCCGCGGGTGTAGAGAGGGGTTTAGTGGTCAATGTGGGTCAGTTTTGTACCTCTCAGTCTAGAAGGAATGTGTGTTTGGGTCCTACAAAGTGCAAAATCATAACAGTAATGAGGGGTCTAATGATCATCAACAGGTGATTTTGGAAAGCGATTAACGGATTATAAACGCTTTTTGGCTGGTCTTTTCATAAAATTAGTTTTCTAGTTTTTTTCTTCTTCTGTCTTTATGAACAAGACTTTTGACCTTTTGGGTTGAGTTGAATTAAAGAGACCATTGACACTCACTTCTTTCTTACACGTGTCTCTAGTGGTTATTGTTTATTTTGAGAGATTTGTTTATCGGGATTTTCTTTTGTTTTTGTCCGCCTTTTTTCTTCTTCTTCCTTAATTCTTCTTATATAAACTTGGGGTTCTCTGACCCTTACCTATAGGGGTGTAGTGGTGTGGGTGGTTGGGGGGTGTCTTTTAACCTTTACTTTGAAGTCAAAAAGGAACCAAAATAAGGAAATTGACCAGAATGAATTTTGGAAGATATCAAAACAAGAAAACCACTTTAAAGTAATTTACTATTCTAGTTTTTAGAACGCTTTGCATTTCTTCTTTATGGTCGTTTTAAATTGTAAAATCTCTCAAAAGAAGAAAAAAATAAGAGAAACATGGAAGTGTTTTAGATACTAGAAGGGTAACTTAATCACTTCTTTCAAAATAAGCTTTTTTTTTTGTCAATTTTTTTTAAACAAACGATATTTTGTTAATTTTTTGTCTATAAAAAGTTAATTTTGAACGATACCTATGTGTAAACCTTTCTAGTTTATAAAGTTAACATATGCAAATTGATATCGAATTAAAACATGAATATTCATTATTTGTTTTTCTCTCTTTATTTACAGCTTTGACAGTTCGTTATTTGACTAAAAGGTTCATTGGCGAATACAGATCCAATATAGGTGATTAATTATTCAATTGATTAATCGTTGATTTAATCATTGTATTAATTGCGTTTTTTGTTGTTCAAAATGAAAGATCTCCTTTACAAACAGACGATAACAGTGGATAATGTGACGTCAGAGGTGGAAATCTTAGACATTTCAAGGCGGACGGTATTTTTTTTTAAAATAAAACATTTTTTTCTTCTTGAAAACAGTCGTTTTAATATTTTACTTCCGGTTGTGTCTCAGGTGGAAATCGATGACGACTTCCTGTCCGACCACGTGCGTTGGTGCGACGCTTTTGTCGTCGTTTACAGCATCAGTGACTGCGACAGTTTTCAAACGGCTCGATCGATCTTAGCCGAGATTGAGAAACTTCGAGGAGGAGGAGGAGGAGGATTACGATCGGGATCAACGGGTAACGGTGACGTTCCCGTGGTGCTCTTAGGTAACAAGCGGGACTTGGAGCACGCGAGGACGGTCGGAGTTGAATCGGGTCGTTCTCTCGCTCTTCGTTACGGTTGTCAGTTCTATGAGGTTTCGGCGGCCGACGGTCATTTTGGAGTTACAGTCGCATTCGAGAATCTCGTCCGAGAGACGAGATCAGAACGGCAACAGAAATGTCACGTGGTTCCAACGACCCGACAAAGGAAATTGAGTATGTTCGCCGTTTCTAAGATGATCGGCGCCATCATCGGACACGGAAAGAACAACGCCGCCAAAACGGCAGCATCAGCGGCGGCTAATGTCAATAACAATAACAACCACCACCACCACAACAACAATAATAATAATAATAACAATAACAGTAATCGAAACAAGAAGAGTAGACCATCGTTATCGTTATGAAACTGAAGTCTAACGAAAGGTTGGAATTTCTCGATAAACTGTCGGTATTTGGAATGGTGAAACGTTTCATTGCCGCCGGCCGGCCGCCGCCGTCGTCGTCGTTTCCGAATGTCCATTATTTGATTGGGCTCAAAAATTAGATTTATAATTATCTAGTTAAAGATGGTTTATAAACAACTGATTTTCGAATAATTGATTATTCTCTCTTTCAGGTGCGAAATTAAGAGAACCTTGAAACGTGTTTTAGAAACTAGAAGGGTATAAGTTGATTTGTTTCAAAATAAGCTTTTTAAGCAGATATTTTTTTAATTTTTGTCTATAAAAAGTTTATTTTGAAAGATCTCAAACATATAAAAAAAATTCCTTCTAGTGATTGAGACCCTTCTAGTTTTTAAGTTTCAACTTGTATTTTGATTCTTGAATGATAGAATTGTAGCCAGAGTTGAAAATGGGGGGTGGGTGCATTCAAAAACACCGTTGAAAGTTTATTATAAATTAGAAGAGTATCATGTTAAACGTTTAAAATAAACGTTTTTTTTTTTGGTAAAAATTAAAAGTAAATACTGGTTTTATTTTCAAAAATAAGTATTCAATTAGATTAAATTCATTTTTATTCTTCTAGTCTTTAATAAACGTTAAATTTTTTTTAAGTTTCTAAATAGCGAATTTTTCGCAATTTCCTGAATGTAAGAAGTTGGACCTTTGAACTTTAATTCTTGATGCCCAACCAAATTCATTGAGGGGAGAAAAAAAAAACACTCTTGAGCCACTTGAAGCCTCTAAACAGGGTTCCAACGTGACTTTTAATTGGGTCGCTCTATTTGTTTTTTTACAGTATTATTGTTCTTAATTGTTTTATATTTTTTTGGTGTTTAATTAATTTATCTGAAGTCACATGACTCCCAAACAATTGGAATTTTAATCAATATTTCAATTTTTCTCATAATAAAGTGGAGTTTTGAATGTACAGTACATTATTTAATGAAAACATTTTTTTATACATTTATTAAATGATTTTTTGTGGAAAAAAATGTTTCAATAATTATCGGTTCTATTATCGATAATCGATTTTTATTTTCAAGGGGGACGACATAGAAAGAAAATCATGTACGAGATTATAAGATTCACAATTCACAATAGTAGTACTTGTTGGCAAGCCTTTTTTATGTTTTATCCGCGTTTTACTTGATATCTGAAATAGAATTTATTGAATTATAAAAATCAAACGGCTAAAAATTAAATGGCTTTCCATTCTGTACAAGATTCACCCCCTGTGTCGCCCCTTTTTGGTTTTGTTTGTGGAACTCATTGAGAAAATGGTGTTAATATACTTTTTTTTACAAAAAGAAACTTTATGTTGAAATTTAAATTCATATAAAACATGAATAATTTATGTTAAATATTAACGGAATTTGGAAGAAGAAAAAAAAAACGTTTTGTAGGCGTTACATAAAGATAATTTGGACACAAAATGGCGGCGCTTGTGAATGAAAGTTGTTCTATCAGTGATAGCCTAGGTGACAAGAGTCGTTTGTTTTTAGTTTGTTCATCAGCGGCGCTTCCTCTATGTTTGTGTTTTGTTCAGGTGGCATTTTTGTTGTTCTTGTTATTTGTTCAGGTTTCATTGTTAAAAAGGAGGCGTAAGGCACCCGGTAAGTCTATGATAAATTCTATTCATGGTTTCATTGAAATTCCTTTGCATTGTTCACGTTTAAAAGGCGGGGTGGGGAGGAGGGAGGAAAGGTAATTTTTTTTTGTTGGAGCTTACGCAGAGCCCTCGGGGGCCATAGCGAGTTCGTGTCGGTGGCGACATCTTGTGGCGGCTACGAATTTTTTTATTTTGTCATTTTCGGGTTTTTTTTAAAATTGTTTTCTTGCAATAGTTTTGATTTTAATTTAAGTTTGATTGAGCAACACACGTAATTGGTTAATTTACAAAAGGTATGAGGTAAGAAAAATGATGCAAATCTGCTGATCAGAGCTGTATGAAGCAACTAATTAGTCTGTGGGGGGGGGGGGGGGGGGGGGTTTGGGTCTCACTTGCCTTCGTCTGCTACTGATAGAGGGCGCTCGATGTCATACGTCTATTTGCAAATCCCCCCTCTACCCATTTGTTTTATGCTCAATGACGTCTCAGTCAGCCCCGAAGTCGCTCATTTTGTAAAATGACATTGGGGGGGGGGGGGGGGGGGTCGAACCCCCAAGGTGATTTCCAATTTGTGTTAAATTCTTACATTGAAGGTCGTATCAATTTTTTTTTGGCACGTGGTTTAATTGAAATATGACGTCATTCGGCATCCATGTGATTTTTAATTTTTTTTTTATGCTGAAGCGGATTTTCTTTGCAAAGTTGCGGATGCGGTTACGGATTTAATCGAATCTAAAATTATTAATTATTTTATCCAACTGTTTTATTTTTCAAAGGTTGATTTTTTTTTATTTTAAAGTAGGTCAGGTTAATTTTAGCGTAAGAAAAAAAAAACGTTTTTAAAATCATCAAGAGACGCTTTTTAGCTTCAACTAACAACTTTTTTTCCCATTCTAGTTTTGAGTTAGGTTAGGTTACAACTTCCGGTTGTTGTTTTTTTCTAAGTGGCCCACATTTTTTTTAAAAAACAAGTTTCAATTTTTTTTTTCTGGTCAAGTGTTGAAAAATCAGTCTTTTAAATTATATAATAGGGTTGTATTTAAAAATAAGGCCATTCTTCAATAATTTAATAAATGCTTATGAAATAATTTATTATTATCGTCATCATCAGAATGTGACGTCATCCATTATCCAGCCTCTTCATCAATTGTTGAGTTTGAAAACGTCCTTAAGATGGTTTATTTTAAAGTGTTGTAAAAACCCATCACAAATTCTTGACTATTCTAACTTTCAGGTGCAAAATAAAAGAGAAACAAGAATGTGTTTTAGAAACTAGAAGGGTAGCTCAATCAGTTATAAGAGGATATTTTAATGTTTGATATCTTTAAAAATAAGCTTTTTATGGGAGTTTAAAATTGATCCAACTTTTAAGCAGAAGATATTTTTTAATTTTCATCTATAAAAAGTTTATTTTGAAAAATATCCACATGAAAATGTGTCCTTAAGTAATAGAGCTACAATTCTAGTTTCTAAAACACTTTCTAGTTTCTTTAAATTTTGCTCGTAAATAAAACAATCAAAGAGTTAGAAATTATCAGCTATTCAGAAACCAATCTTAATGATATTTAAATCATTTACAAATAATCATGACGTCACATCAGAAGAAAAGGTTAGACCCTTGTTGTGGGTCCCTGTATCTTTCGGTCCCTGGTTCTGTGTGCCCCCATTGGCCCTCCTGTCTCGTTTTATTTTAACTAGACTATTTGTCTGCAAAGTTTGCAGACATTTTACAAACAGATCACAAATTATATAGAAACAAATGTTAGTAAACATTTTGCGACCTGTTTGCAAAGTTTTCTAGTCTTAAATAATTTTTATTAGGGGGGAGGGACTTGTACCCTCAAAGCAGGCTTCCAACAGATAAAAAAACTTTAGAAAAATTTCTTTTGATTAGCAGCCGGTTAGCCTCTATGCAGGGCATTGTACAACTTTTTAATTTATTTTGCGGCTTCAGCGCAACCTATATAACAACTCCACAGCCTTGCTTGGAGGCTAATCGAAAGAATACCCAACTTTTCTAGTGATATTCAATACAACAAGGGTTATTTCCTGTGTTGAAACTCGTTTTCTGAATTTTCAAGTTGAAGTTCAAATTCTAAGTTTATTTCTTAAATTAATTCTTGAAAAAAAATTTCCGAGAATGATGGAAAAATAATTAATGACAATTACAAGGGAAGAGTGTGAGAGGATACTCCAGCTCTATGTATCAGTTACACGCATTTAAATCTAGGTAGCGCTAAGATCGTTTTTACGCTCATTGTAATATTGTCTTTAGATAACGACTTTGGCGCCATCTGACCGTGAACACGTATAACTAACGGAGAGTGTCTCTCGTGGTGTCCGCTCTGTTTATTTATATGACGCAAGTTTCGTGACGTCACACGAGGACGGTGGGAAGTCGTTCCTATTGACGTCATCAGTTTCTGTAATTTAGACTCCGCCTTGTTTATTTTTCATCTCGGGAGTCGAGTCCATTTCACTCGTGAGTTGTTTTGTTGATGTTCTTCTCTTTTTGGGTTCAATTCAGGTGCTTTCGATAGACCTTTGATCGTTATTTCTCTCGTTAGGTAACGCGACCCGACCGATCAACCGCCCTTGAGATTCTCTCCGCCTGTTGAGATTATGGCTGAGGCTCATTCGGCCGTCGCTTTCTCATTTGCCATCACTCACGATGGATTGGACGTGAATTTCGATTGGGAAGTTCTCGCTTTGGTCGTTCAGGCCGCCGTTAGATCGTCTAGAAAACGGCTTATAAGATTCAAGGTAAGATATCGCTAATCCTTATTTTCTAACCTATACAGGGCCTCATGTTAAGATGAAGTTTGTGACGTCAGAAGGGTTGATGTAAAATTTAGTAATTGTGGCATTTAAAATGATAGCAAACCTTTATTAAACAGTTTAAAACTAAGTGTTTCTTCTATTATTTTGCTATTATTCCTTTTTTATTAAGAAAAATATAACACAATCGTAAATTTTTATGGAACCCGTCTGACGTCACAAGCTTCTTCTTACGATGAGGTAGGTATACACAAGCGTTTTTATATTATCGTGTTTTAATGCAGATTTCAGTTGAAAATGATGCGATTTTAATACATTTAGGGGGGGGGGGTTTCTAGGGACCTTAGGGGTCCCCCAATCTTATAACTCCCTCTTGTTTTATGATGATGATGTTTGTGTTTATGACTTTGTTTTAAAAGTTACAACGAATTTCCATTTTACAATTGAGTACTTATTACATTTGTTGGCTCAAGAAGAAGAAAAAGAAAAGAAAGATGTGAGAAGAGATTAAAAAAAAAGTCAGAACCTGTCAATCATCTTCGCTTATTTGGTATTCAAGTCAGCTGTTTAGGTGTTGTTTTGGCGCGACAGTGGCGGTGTCAAGGGGAGACCAAGGGCATTTCGAAAGAGGCGGAGCCTTATTCTGCGCGCTCATTGGTTGCATTTTTAACGCACCCATCCTAATTGAATGTCGCTGAGCAATCGATAACTGAGACACCAAGGAAAAGTGACCGGTTGCTCAGCGATTAGATTGAACGTTGAGTTTAGAAACGTGCTCGAAACTGAACCCACCTCCCGGGAAATTTGAATCTGTTTCTTGTTTAATTTCATTTGTTCCGTTTGCAGAATGGTGTTCATAATGGAGTTTATCCGGCGTCGCCGCACAGTCTTGTGGTCGTCGTTTCGATCGTAACCGCGCTCTACTTTGCAGGTTGGGATTTGTCGCGTGGAGCGATACCTTGGATTGAGCACTACATCCCCGGGTGAGGACGGAGAGTGACTTAAAGGGAACCGTTATTTCTCTCTCGCTAATCGTAATTTATCGTTTCAGTGAATATTTTGCTCCGAGGGCGGCTCTTGCTCTTAGTTGTGCTCTCTTTGGGACTCTCATCTGGTGGTCTTTCATTCTTGTCGTCCGTTACACTCTCAAGTTGCTCTTCATCTATAAGGGATGGATGTACGAACCGAGAGGAGGTGGAAAACCCGTGTCAACGAAGACCAAGTTATGGGTGGTTCGTATTAATATTGTGGAGTGTTTTCCGTCTTGTCTCTTTCGGTCTTAATCTCTGTTTTTTTTAATCTCTTGAAGGCACTCGTTAAACTGCTTTCATACAGGAAGCCAATGCTTTATAGTTTTCAGGGATCTCTTCCGGGCCTTCCGGTTCCGTCGGTTGAGGACACGATGACCAGGGTTTGGTCTCTTATTTTTCTCTCTTGTTTTCTCGATTTAATTTCAGTGGTAGATCGGATTTTTTGAACTCTGATTATTCTTCTAGAAGAGCAAAATTAGGAGAAACTGTAAAGACTAAAATTTAAAAATATCTTCTGCTTAAAGTTGGATCATTTTTAAACTCTTGACATAAAAAGCTTATTTTGAAAGATAGCATACCCGTCTAGTTTCTAAAACACTTTCTAGTTTTTCTTCATTTATCACGTGAAAGATGGAGTTCGAAAAAAGGCCTCGACGATGTTCTGATTTGGTGTTTTGTTTGCATCCATTTCAGTATCTGAGGTCGGTGAGGCCGCTGTTGGACGACGAGAAATATTCGAGAATGGAACGGTTAGCGGAAGAATTCAAGAACGGAATCGCAAAAAAGCTTCAGCGTTACTTGGTGCTGAAGTCGTGGTTCACGAGCAATTATGTGGGTTCTTTCTCTTTTTTTTAACGCGAGGTCTCGATCTTGGTTTCTGTTGTGAGTAAACGTCTTTTTCGTATTTTCAGGTGTCCGATTGGTGGGAAGAATACGTTTATTTACGAGGGAGGGCTCCTCTGATGGTCAACAGTAACTTTTACGGAATTGTAAGTTTTCGGAAGTGTTGAAAAATTTTTTTTTTTGTATTATTCCGGAGGGTTTTCCGTTTTCTTCGTTGGTGGTGACGATCTAAACAGATTAAAGGCACGTTTTAAAGTGTTTTCGTTCTCCCGATCGAGGTCATCGGCCATGTGGGTCTCGTGGCTTTTTGTTTCGAAATATGTTTCAAGTGTAGACATTTGAACTTTGTTCTTATTTGATTTCGGACGGTGAAAGTCCTGATTGATTAATGACTGAAAATTGGTTTCCGTGCTTCATAAAATGAACTCTGCTGTTATTGATGGTGACAGCCCTCATTATGACAAAAACTGCATATGATCTTAGATGTGTGAAGCTTGCATCGTTCTGATCCTCCTCCCTGAGGGTTTACCAATATGGCGTCTTTTGTGCGCCATTTGTGGTCGCCCCGCTTCTTTAGCTATTCATGTCATATAGAGCACCCGTTGTGCTTCAGTAAATAACTAAAAGCGGTATTGCTTATGTTCGGTTTCTCGCGGTAGAGATGGGCGTTATGAAAGTTTTGTGAAGTTCTTATTTCATTTGTTGCATCTACAAAATAAGGTGAAGTAGTTCAAAATTTAATGTTACTCGTGTCTATTTTAGGATACGATTCTGATCAACCCGACTCACGTTCAAGCGGCCAGAACGGCGAGTCTCATTCATTACTGTCTACTCTTCAGAAGGCTCATCGAGAGGCAACAACTCGAACCTGTAAAATCGGTCGCTTCATTATGTTCAATTTGCTTTATGATATGAGTTTCTTTTTGTGTTGTTTAGATTTTGGTTCAGACGATCGTTCCGTTGTGTTCATCACAGTACGAACGGGTTTTCAATACAACCCGCATTCCTGGAATAGAAACAGGTTGATTTTTAAACGGGGGGTTCCTCGGTTTTTCCTGGGAAAAATTGGTGGGCGGATGGCAGATGATGAACTGCTTTAATAATAAATATTTAAACTTTTTTTAGAAGAAACTTTAAAGCAAAAAACCTAGGAACAAGTATACGAAACAATTTAACTAAAAGTATTTTGTTAGAGAAAAAAAAAATGTAAAACTTGATCGGTTTTAAAAAAGTGACATAAAAGTTCAGTTTAAAACATGTTGTAAAATACCTTTAGCGTAATTAACCAATGTTATAGTCCTGTTTCTAGCAAACTTTGAAAATTCAGAGAACTTCGTAAGAATTCGTAAACTTTAAAATTTTTAATAAATACACTTTCTTCTGGGATAAGTTTATTTTAAACACTTTTTAATGGCAACTTTCGAGGCCTATCCTTTGTCAAAGGCCACTTATCTAGGGAACTTTTGAGATGACGGTGTTCATTTTTTGTTAAAATTTGGTCGTTACGTAGATAAAGTGATGCACCTTAACGACAGTACGCATTTGGCCGTTTACTGCAAAGGCTGTTGGTACCGACTGAATATCTACCAGACCGGACGATTGCTTCGACCTTGCGAGTTTGAAGTGTAAGAACGCTTTTTTATCTTTCTCTTTCGTGGTTGCAAGATTAATGATAGGAAAATTAAACTGTTACAGTCAGATTCAGAAGATTCTCGACAACGAAAGTCAGCCTCAGAAAGGAGAAGAATATCTAGGCGCTTTGACGGCTGCAGACAGGTCTTTATTGTTAAGCCCCTCTTCTAGGTCTCTTAAAACGTCTCTTGATTCTCTTTCAGAGTGACGTGGGCCAAAGCGAGACAGGCTTATTTCGGAAAAGGCGTCAACAGAATTTCTCTCGACATCATCGAAAAGGTTATCTAGTTTTCCTTTGAATTTTAATCGGAGTTCTCGATCTAATCTTTTTTTGCGTGCTTGTTTTCAGGCGGCTTTCGTGGTCGTTTTGGCCGAGGAAAACTACGAATTCGATCGGGTTTGTTGGTGTCCGTTGAAACTTCGCTTTCAGATCTCTTGGTTTTAATATACGTTTTTTTTGGGTCTTTTCCACAGAACGATCCGAGCAAATTAGACACTTTCGGACGTAATTTGCTTCACGGCAAAGGATACGATCGTTGGTTCGATAAATCTTTCAACTTGATCGTAGCTAAGAACGGAAAAGTGAGTCTCACGTTGCACTTAGCCTCCAAAAGGGTTCTTTTTCATTTTGATGTTTTTCGATAATTACAGTTTGGATTTAATGCTGAACATTCTTGGTAAGTTTCGTTTTCCGAGATATAAAAAGCGGTTTTTTACTTTTTTGAATCTTTTATTAATCGAAGATTTTGAAGTTTTCAGATTCGTTATTTTTGTTTTTAATGTTCAAGTTTTTTTTTTTGAGTTTCGTGTTTTCTTTTTTGTCTTTCTTTCTCTCTTGTTTTCGTGTGTTTTCGTGTGTACGTGCGTGTGACGTATTTTAGGGCCGACGCAGCCGTTTTGTCTCACATGTGGGAAATTGTCATGTCCGAGGATGTTATTAATAGTCGGTATGAACAAACAAAACAAAAACAAAATTCGAGATCGGTTTTTCTTCGAGTTTAAATTAACAAGAAATCACTTTTCTCTTTATGGTTCGGTTTCCCTCTCGCTTTGTTTTCTAAAAAACTTATTTTTAGCTTACTAATTAGTTGTCTTTCTTTTTGTCGTTTTGTTGTTTTTCCTTTTCAAACTTTTTAACTCCTTTCGTTATACGATTAGTTTCGAGCCGATCGTCTTTCTCTTGGTATCGATTTCTCGCGTATTCCGAAAGGAAGGCCCGAGTTCGAATTTCGATGAGAAAACTTGGCACTCGAACTTATTTTAAACTTGCTGTCAGAGTTGGGATTTCGACACGTGTGAACCTTGTCTCGGAAATACTTTCCGAGAGTTGAAGTTGTGAAATTTCTTCTAGGGATTTAAGATCCGTATTCTAAAACATTTGATTAAAAAAAAGTTCAGCTTAAAAAACGTAACTGTATGGGAAATTTCGTTTTGCTTACATGTATTAAGCTTGGCTTTATTTTAAGCAGCGTTTTACAATAGCTGAGATGTGACTTTAAGATCGATCGAGAACACTTAGCTCTCGAGATTTCAAATACGAATATTTTGAACGGGGATTCTCCCTCCTCCACTTGGAAACGAAACTGTACTCTCGAACAGGATTTTACTAAGTTAGAACCCTGTAGGAAGGGTTCGAGTTGAAGTTCCAAGCGGGTCCCATACGTTTGTCCAAAATTTAATCATATACGAATGACTTTCTTTTGACTTGAGTCCAAATTCAAGAAGGAAACTTGACTCTCCAAACCTCTAGAACAAGGTTCACTTGTTGATTGGTTTATGGCGAGCTTTTTTTTCTACGTCGAGATTCCTGGTTCGAAGGATGCGATTGCAGAGTTTTCTTCTCGAATTCGATCATTCGTTATGCTTTACTAGACTTTCTTCTTGTGTTTTTTTTAAATTGCTTTCGATTCTTGTTTTTTTAGATCCACTTTAGACAGATTAGTTTAGATGAATAGTTTTTTAAAATATTTTTTTTTTAAAAAAATCTGTTTGTTGCTTTTGGAAATATGTTTGGTTTTTCGAACGTTTATCGTAAGAGACGATCGAAAAAAGAAATTTGTTTCCAACCGAATTATGAAAGAACGAAAGGCCCCTCTTCTCTGTGTTCGATCGAATAACTTATTTGGGCGAATACTTGGTTGGTGGGGGATTCCTCGCCTTTTGCTATTTTCGAACTGTGGCTCTTTAACGGTTCGTCCGCGTTGTCCCGAGTTACATTTAATTTTCTCGTTAGCCCTTTTCAGGTGACTGTCGGTTTTCCCTCGGTTCACCTTTTAATATTTTTTTTAATCTGCACCCGTTTTAACATTTCTGGACATTATTTCAAGGTGGAACCCGGTGATGTGTTTGTGTTCAATGTTTGATTGTTTTATTTACAGGGATTTGTTGTTTTGTTTGTTTGGTGATCGGTGCTTATATTATGTTTGTTTGTGCACGATGGTTTTTTTTTTATAAAGTAACATTCGGTTAATTTTGACGCTTTTCTCTTTCTCTCTCGTTCACCCCGTTCTCTACCCTCTTGGTTTTTTTTCCCTCTCTGTCTCTCACCACTTTGGCTCTTGCGTTCAGGGCTGATGCACCAATTGTGGCTCACATGTGGGAATATTGTATGGCAGAGGAACGAGAAGGGTACGGCAAGAGATTATCTTTCTCTCACTGGAACTTGTTAACACTTTTTTTTATTCGTTTTTCGTGAATTTTGTATTGTTGGAGTCTTAAGAACGAGGGACGATCGAGTTTGGAGTCTTGTGCCGAACTCGATCGTCGCGTGTTCATTTGCTCAAACATTTATGCAAATCTTGAGCTGTAAAAAGGTGACGGACTGATTCGGCCATTTATTTGGTTCACTAATTATTAACCTCCTTAATCTGAATTACGTTTTCGTAACTTATTTATTTTGGGCCACAGTCGCAACACCGTAAAACCACTCGATATAAAATCGTATCCGTTTCTGTAAGAAGACAAAATTTGACGAAACTGGAAGTTGAAGTTATAAACGGGTTCTCTCGAGTGGACTCGTTCATTTAGGGCTTTCAATTGAAATAAGTTAGGGATCGATTTAAATGGATTTTTCAGTCTTTCATTTCTGCCTTTTTAAAAATTTCTATCGCATTTTCCTCTTTTATCATTTTTCGACAAGTTGACATTTTTCGGTGGTTGTCGTTTGCTTACATTTCTGGTTTTATTGGACGAAAAAGAACGGAAATATTCTTTTATTGAAATTTAAAGTGGTTTGAACAACAGATGGGAAACCGTATAACATGAGATGGCTGGGTCCCGAATATTTTTTGTGTTAAAAATAATTTTTTTATGATATTCTAAGGAACCGGGCTGAATATCTATTTCGTGTTATCCGATTTTTCGTGTTATAAACGTTGAAATTGACGTAAACGACATCACGAAAGAAGTGAATATTTAGCCCGATGTACTCTCTCGCTCGCTCGCTCACTGATCCTCGTCAAGAATTGAAACTTAAAAGGTTGTATTTAGAAACAAATTGTGGAAGCGTTTAAGAAACTAGAAAGGGGTGTGTTTGGATAAATAGATATTATTATTATTATTATTATTATTAGTAGTAGTAGTAGTATTATTTGTATTAGTATTGTAACTCGCGTTGTATTTTAAGTTTGAAAATGATGAAACCTCTTTAATATGGGAATACGCTCGTACTTTTTAAATTATTGTTCTAGATAAAGTTTATTTTCTAGTTTCTTACGCACTTAAAAAAAAAAGAACGAAAGAGTTGCAAATGGCTACTTATTTTACGATCATTGCTTGTTTTATTTAATTTTTGTTTAAGAAACATTCGAAAAAAAAAAAAGTAAGATATATTATGCAAATTTCTTTCGTCTCGATTGAGAGACGGATTCGATAGGAGACTAGAATAGTAAACGAATGCAAGAAAAGATTTTTCGTAGAGACATCATTCAAAATAAACTTGACGGCAGTTTTGAAGTCGTTTCGAGTTGTTTTAAATCCGATTCGAATTATGTCATGAAAAGTTTATTTTTTAAAAAAAGATGTTCGTCACGAAATATATACTCTTCATTTACTATTCTAGTCTGTATCTATTGGATTCGGTTATATTTTTTTTTTTTTAATTTGAGTCATCTCCTCGACTTAAAATTTTTAAAATTTGGGTTTTTAACTTTTATTCGTTTTGAATAATTTTCTGTTTTATATTTTGCAAAATCTCGGATATTATTTAGTGGGTAATTACAAGTTTTTTGATTTTTCTTCAACTAACAATTATTCTTTTTCATCTTTTGAAAACTAAATTAACGATTCTTTTTTCATTATCCGTACGTCTTTATTATTACTATACTTCTCGTTATTTATTGTCGTTATTTGTGATTTGCGATTTTCGAAAGATACGACGAATCCGGTCACTGTATCGGATCTCCAGAGTTCGAACTTCCGAGTCCGACGAGACTCAAGTGGGACCTTACGGAAGAGGTTGACGGATCTCTGACTCTGATATCGTCTCTAGGCGTCGGTCTCATTTCGTGTTTTTGTTTTTTGCGGGAACAGTGCCTGGATACGATCACGAGCTGCGTTCAGGTGGCTCGAGGCATTCTAGGCGACGTCGATCTGAGGATCTTCATGCATGATATGTATGGAAAGGGTTTCATAAAGACGTGCAAAATCAGCCCGGACGCTTATATTCAGATGGCTTTGCAGCTAGCTTATTTTAGAGTACGGAGTCCGCTTTCTTTTGTACGCGAATTCCGTGTTTTTTATTCGTTGTTGTTTCTAATATTTTAGGATGCGAACAAGTTTTGCCTGACTTACGAGGCGTCGATGACTCGTCTGTTTCGAGACGGTCGTACCGAAACGGTTAGACCGTGTACTGTCGAGTCCAGCGCTTTCGTGAGGGCCATGGACGACCAGAATATTACGGTGATTCTTTTTTTTTTTCGTTAATGATCGTTTACTCTCTCGTTCTGACACGATTTCTGTTTTACTGTTAGAACTCTGAGAAGATCTCGATGCTGCACACGGCGTGTCTGGTCCACCAGAGGGGCATTCAGAACGCCATGTGTGGAATGGGGATAGACCGTCATCTCTTTTGTCTCTACGTAATCTCGAAATACTTGGAGATCGATTCTCCGTTTCTCAAGGAAGTTCTCGGGGAACCGTGGAGACTTTCGACGAGCCAGGTAAAAGACGGAGCAAATCGCCTCGTCGTCGTCATCATGGCGATCGTTCGAGAGATCTTTCTCTTTCTCTCGCTATCTCTCTCTCTCTCTGCTTAACCTGCGGTACTTTTCAGACGCCTCATGGCCAGACTGCGAGGTTGGACCTGAAGAAACATCCTGAGTGTATCTCGGCCGGCGGTGGATTCGGACCCGTGGCTGACGACGGTTACGGAGTTTCTTATATCATAGCCGGGGAGGATATCATCTTCTTCCACATCAGCAGCAAGAAGTCTAGCCTCGAAACGGTAAACCTTTTTATGACATCAGTTTTCATTTCACGTGTTGTTATTTTTGCAGTTTCACGTAAAGTTTGAATGTGTTTTTAAAAAACTAGAAGGGTAAACTCATTTGGATTGATATCTTTCAAAATGTACATTTGTTAAGCGATAAAAATTAAAAAAATAATTTATATTATAGTTTATTTTGAATGATATCAACAAGAAAATACAATTAAGTGATCGAGAGCTACCTTTCTAGTTTCTAAAACCCTTTCTCTTAACTTTGCACGTGAAAGACAGAATTTTAAGAGTTCGAGAGTTTAACTTAAACGGCTTTTAACTTGGATCGAAATGTGTTTTTGTTTTTATTCGGTTAGGATTCTTCTCGTTTCGCTCGACACATCGAAAGAGCTTTGGACGATATCAAACAGTTGTTCATTAAGAAGTGAATTTCCCCCCCCCCCCCCCCCTCCGTTTACGTTCGTTCGTCGCCGGCGGCGACCGATCGGGTCAGTTTTTTTTTTCTGATTTCCCCTCCTTTGCGTTTCTGACGTTTCTTATTTTTTCGTTTTTTTTTTCTTTTTCTTCAAAAAGGCTTTAGATTTAGGAGCTCGTAGTGTTTTTTCTCTCGTTTCATTTTTTTTGGATATTCGGTAATAAAAAACGTCGTCGGTGGTTTTTTTTCACCGTTTTTCGATTGGATTTCGGTAGCGCAAAACCGATTCCGGAAATATATCCGAATATAGGTTTTTTTTTTCTTCTTCTTGTCATTTGAAGAAATGAAAAAATCGGGTGGAGAAAATTGTTTCGAAATTTGTAAACAAATTTAGAACGTTTATCAATGCAATTTTCCTTTTGCTATTTCTCTTTCTTCCCTTTTTCCGTTTTTCTTCCTCTTTTTTTTTTTTTTTTTTAAAAAAAAGGAAAAATCTCTTTATAAAATGAGATTTTTTTTTCACAAAAAAAAATGAACAATGCAAAAACCACACAAAGACGTTAGAAATTATTATTATCTCGTACTTAAAGAGAAGAAAGTTAGGGTTTGGAATTGGTTAGAAACGGATTCTTTAATCTTTTATTAATTCGAGCCGTATGTAAGGGGAAATTTTAACATTATCGTTAAACGGTGCACAGATGGACGAAATTTGTACGGAAAATCGTGTTTTCGTTGAGTCCCTTAAGAACCTTTTCGCTACGAGTGACTTTTATGGTCGAGATCGACTGTTAAGATGCTGTTGCCGGTGGCTGAGCTGTTTCCGACAGTGAATTGCTACGAAAATCGTCCAGACCGACTACAATTTTGCAGTCGAACTCGACCACAAAATGTCGTTGTCGTAAAAAGGAACTTAAATTGTCATAATTCTTAAGTCGAAATCTGTGCAGTTTTTTTTATATAATAATAATAACGATTAATGGCTCTTTATTTAATCCGATTCACAAACAAACGCAGCTGAATTAATTAATTATAATCAACAGATTAGGAAGGCGGAGGAAGGGAAACGGTAAAAGCCGTTAACTTTTAACTAATTTAACCTCCGATCCCAATCTCGGTTTCCCGTTCGTTTTTTATGTTGTTGTTACGAGATATAAGATTATTATTATAGTGAGAGATTAATTAATTGGAGTCTTTTATTAATGGTGACAGAGGTTTTGGTGCTCGTATCGCCGCTGGGCTGAAGTCTGTTTGCACGAACCACGTTTTGTGGTCGTTTTTGACTGCAAAATGTAATCGGCTTGTTGACCACTCGAGTCGACTTTTCTGCAGTTCACAACCACAAGCACGGCCGTCGATTCGAGTGTTCGATTTTGTGGCGACGAGCTGATGCATTTTTGCAGTCGAACTTGACCACTGAAAGTTGTTCGGTGTGAAAAATGTGTCTGTCTCTTTTCTCCGCTTTCCAGTTTCTTTTGATGTTACTTAAGTTTGAGTTTGGAGACGAAACAAGACAGTCAAGACTTAAAAAAAAGTGGAGGAGGGAGGGAGGGAGGGAGGTGATGCGGGTGTCACTTCAGTGCCAAATAGATTCTGAGCCACAAATTACAAAATAGACGGTAATAATAATTCTAAGCATAATAATAAGCACATTTATTATTATTATTATTATTTTGTTTCTGTGGGAATTTTGTTTTATTTTTGTTTCTTGTCCGTTTTTTGATTTGTACATAAACACGAGGGTGAATCAAAAAGTTTATCTCACAATAGGAACTAATTAGAATTTTTTTTTTTCTTTCTTAAAACCTTCAAGTAAACTCGAGTGGTCAGTTTGTGGCGACAAGCTGACAGACAACTCGACCACCAAAAGTGGTTCATGTGAAAAAGCGCTGCTTAATTGCTGTATCTCTCTCTCGGTCAAACAATGTTTAGCTACCAACTTTCGAACAATTTTGTATCTGAGCCATAAATGATGCATCATTAAGAAATCCAGAATAATGTGTTTTTCAATTGAAGAACCCGTGACATTTTTGCTTATGCTTTTTCTCCTTACGAATGCATAATGAAATAAGCACGGGTTGTTAGTCCAAAGACTAGAAAATAGTAATTTGCCTTTATTATGTCTGTAATTCTTCTAAATTGTCTTTTTGAATTCTTTTGCGAATTTCTTCTGCCCTGGATCTTAATGTTTTTGACGTAAAGAAATCGTATAAAATACACTGATGCAATTTTCTTTATAGAGAAGGAGGGTTAATATTGCTAACATATAGCATAACATATTGCACGTGCCAAGCTATGGCACACGCCCTAATAGACATAACCAAAAGTGGAAAAATTTGTATCAGAACTTTTTGATTCACCCTCGTGACTATAAAATATCACAATGTAAGAATATTAATTTTTTTCTGTTCGTGTTTTTAATTAGTGGTAAATAGTTAATTAGGTTGATAATGAATTTATATATAAAACAATGCTTATTGTTCGTTTTCTAAGTTAGAATATGAATAATTAACAGAAATTATTGTAATTTAAGTCTAATAAAAATCCACATGAATAAGAAAAATTGTCATTATTTTAATTTACTTTAAAACATTCAAGTTTAGTAAAAAAAATTTCGCCGTCATTTTCCGCAGCCATTTTGTGTCCAGTTTCACCGTCATTTTGTGTTCAGTTTCACCGCCATTTTGTGTCCATCTCCGCCGCCATTTTGTGTCCACTGTAGCCGCCATTTTGTGTCCATTTTCGCCGCCATTTTGTGTCCTTTTTCGTCGCCATTTTGTTTCCATTTTCGCCGCCATTTTGTGTCCTTTTTCGTCGCCATTTTGTTTCCATTTTCGCCGTCATTTTGTGTCCACTTTAGCCGCCATTTTGTGTCCATTGTCGCCGCCATTTTGTGTCCCTTTTAGCTGCCATTTTGTGTCCCTTTTAGCTGCCATTTTGTGTCCATTTTCTGTCCATTTTCGCCGTCATTTTGTGTCCACTTTAGCCGCCATTTTGTGTCCATTGTCGCCGCCATTTTGTGTCCCTTTTAGCTGCCATTTTGTGTCCATTTTCTGTCCATTTTCGCCGTCATTTTGTGTCCACTTTAGCCGCCATTTTGTGTCCATTTTGCAGCCATTTTGTGTCTATTTTCGCCGCCATTTTGTGTCTAGTTTTGCCGCCATTTTGTGTCCATTTTCGCCGCCATTTTGTGTTCATTTTCACCACCATTTTGTGTCCACTTTAGCCGCCATTTTGTGTCCATTTTCGCCGCCATTTTGTGTCCATTT
>JAUPFP010000219.1:0-68934 GCA_036925085.1 Brachycybe producta
ACTGAAGTTGAAATTTAAGTTGAAATTGAAGTTGAAATTGAAGTTAAAATTGAAGTTGAAATTGAAGTTGAAATTGAAGTTGAAATTGAAGCTGAAATTGATGTTAAAATTGAAGTTGAAATTGAAGTTGAAATTGAAGTTGAAATTGAAGTTGAAATTGAAGTTGAAATTGAAGTTGAAATTGAAATTAAAATTGAAGTCGAAATTGAAGTTGAAAGTGATTGAAGTTGAAATTGAAGTTGAAATTGAAGTTGAAATTGAAGTTGAAATTGAAGTTGAAATTGAAGTTGAAAATTGAAGTTGAAAATGAAGTTGAAATTGAAGTTGAAAATTGAAGTTGAAATTGAAGTTGAAATTGAATTTGAAATTGAAGTTGAAATTGAAGTTGAAATTGGAGTTGAAATTGAAGTTGAAATTGAAGTTGAAATTGAAGTTGAAATTGAAGTTGAAATTGAAGTTAAAAATTGAAGTTGAAAATGAAGTTGAAATTGAAGTTGAATTTGAATTTGAAATTGAAGTTGAAATTGAAGTTGAAATTGGAGGTGAAATTGAAGTTGAAATTGAAGTTGAAATTGAAGTTGAATTTGAAGGTGAACTTGAAAGTGAAGTTGAAGTTGAAATTGAAGTTGAAATTGATGTTAAAATTGAAGTTGAAATTGAAGTTGAAATTGAAGTTGAAATTGAAAGTTAAAATTGAAGTTAAAATTGAAGTTGAAATTAAAGTTGAAATTGAAGTTAAAATTGAAGTTTAAGTTTAAGTAAAGTTAAAGTTGAAGTTGAAATTGAAGTTCAAATTGAAGTTGAAATTGAAATTTGAAGTTAAGTTTGAATTTGAAATTGAAGTTGAAATTGAAGTTGAAATTGAAGTTGAAATTGATGTTAAAATTGAACGTTGAAATTGAAGTTGAAATTGAAGTTGAAATTGAAAGTTAAAATTGAAGTTGAAATTGAAATTAAAATTAAAGTTGAAATTGAAGTTGAAATTGAAGTTGAAATTGAAGTTAAAATTGAAGTTTAAGTTTAAGTAAAGTTTAAAGTTGAAGTTGAATTTGAATTTGAAGTTGAACTTGAAAGTGAAGTTGAAGTTGAAATTGACGTTGAAGTTGAAGTTAAGTTGAAGTTGAAATTGAATTTGAAATTGAAGTTGAAATTGAAGTTGAAATTGAAGTTGAAATTGAAGTTGAAATTGGAGTTGAAATTGAAGTTGAAATTGAAGTTGAAATTGAAGTTGAAATTGAAGTTGAAATTGAAATTGAAATTGAAGTTGAAATTAAAGTTGAAGTTGAAATTGAAGTTGAAATTGAAGTTGAAACTGAAGTTGAAATTGAAGTTGAAATTGAAGTTGAAATTGAAGTTAAAATTGAAGTTGAAATTGAAGTTGAAATTGAAGTTGAAATTGAAGCTGAAATTGATGTTAAAATTGAAGTTGAAATTGAAGTTGAAATTGAAGTTGAAATTGAAGTTGAAATTGAAGTTGAAATTGAAATTAAAATTGAAGTCGAAATTGAAGTTGAAATTGAAGTTGAAATTGAAGTTGAAATTGAAGTTGAAATTGAAGTTGAAATTGAAGTTGAAATTGAAGTTGAAATTGAAGTTAAAATTGAAGTTGAAAATGAAGTTGAAATTGAAGTTGAAATTGAAGTTGAAATTGAATTTGAAATTGAAGTTGAAATTGAAGTTGAAATTGGAGTTGAAATTGAAGTTGAAATTGAAGTTGAAATTGAAGTTGAAATTGAAGTTGAAATTGAAGGTTAAAATTGAAGTTGAAAATGAAGTTGAAATTGAAGTTGAATTTGAATTTGAAATTGAAGTTGAAATTGAAGTTGAAAATGGAGGTGAAATTGAAGTTGAAATTGAAGTTGAAATTGAAGTTGAATTTGAAGGTGAACTTGAAAGTGAAGTTGAAGTTGAAATTGAAGTTGAAATTGAAGTTGAAATTGATGTTAAAATTGAAGTTGAAATTGAAGTTGAAATTGAAGTTGAAAATGAAGTTGAAATTGAAAGTTAAAATTGAAGTTGAAATTGAAGTTGAAATTAAAGTTGAAATTGAAGTTAAAATTGAAGTTTAAGTTTAAGTAAAGTTAAAGTTGAAGTTGAAATTGAAGTTCAAATTGAAGTTGAAATTGAAGTTGAAATTGAAGTTGAAATTGAAGTTGAAATTGGAGTTGAAATTGAAGTTGAAATTGAAGTTGAAATTGAAGTTGAAATTGAAGTTGAAATTGAAATTGAAATTGAAGTTGAAATTAAAGTTGAAGTTGAAATTGAAGTTGAAATTGAAGTTGAAACTGAAGTTGAAATTGAAGTTGAAATTGAAGTTGAAATTGAAGTTAAAATTGAAGTTGAAATTGAAGTTGAATTTGAATTTGAAATTGAAGTTGAAATTGGGAGGTGAAATTGAAGTTGAAATTGAAGTTGAAATTGAAGTTTAATTTGAAGGTGAACTTGAAAGTGAAGTTGAAGTTGAAATTGAAGTTGAATTTGAATTTGAAATTGAAGTTGAAATTGAAGTTGAAATTGAAGTTGAAATTGAAGTTGAAATTGAAGTTGAAATTGAAGTTGAAATTGAAGTTGAAAATTGAAGTTGAAATTGAAGTTGAAATTGAAGTTAAAATTGAAGTTGAAAATGAAGTTGAAATTGAAGTTAAAATTGAAGTTGAAAATGAAGTTGAAATTGAAGTTGAATTTGAATTTGAAATTGAAGTTGAAATTGAAGTTGAAATTGAAGTTGAAATTGAAGTTGAAATTGAAGTTGAAATTGAAGTTTAATTTGAAGGTGAACTGAAAAGTGAAGTTGAAGTTGAAATTGAAGTTGAATTTGAATTTGAAATTGAAGTTGAAATTGAAGTTGAAAATTGAAGTTGAAATTGAAGTTGAAATTGAAGTTGAAATTGAAGTTGAAATTGAAGTTAAAATTGAAGTTGAAATTGAAGTTGAAAGTGAAGTTGAAATTGAAGTTGAAATTGATGTTAAAATTGAAGTTGAAATTGAAGTTGAAATTGAAGTTGAAATTGAAGTTGAAATTGAAGTTGAAATTGAAGTTGAAATTGAAGTTGAAATTGAAGTTGAAATTGAAGTTAAAATTGAAGTTGAAAATGAAGTTGAAATTGAAGTTGAATTTGAATTTGAAATTGAAGTTGAAATTGAAGTTGAAATTGGAGGTGAAATTGAAGTTGAAATTGAAGTTGAAATTGAAGTTGAATTTGAAGGTGAACTTGAAAGTGAAGTTGAAGTTGAAATTGAAGTTGAAATTGAAGTTGAAATTGATGTTAAAATTGAAGTTGAAATTGAAGTTGAAATTGAAGTTGAAATTGAAAGTTAAAATGAAGTTGAAATTGAAGTTGAATTTAAAGTGGAAATTGAAGTTAAAATTGAAGTTTAAGTTTAAGTAAAGTTAAAGTTGAAGTTGAAATTGAAGTTCAAATTGAAGTTAAAATTGAATTTGAAGTTAAGTTTGAATTTGAAATTGAAGTTGAAATTGAAGTTGAAATTGAAGTTGAAATTGATGTTAAAATTGAAGTTGAAATTGAAGTTAAAATTAAAGTTGAAATTGAAGTTGAAATTGAAGTTGAAATTGAAGTTAAAATTGAAGTTTTAAGTTTAAGTAAAGTTAAAGTTGAAGTTGATTTGAATTTGAGAAGTTAGAACTTGAAAGTGAAGTTGAAGTTGAAATTGACGTTGAAGTTGAAGTTAAGTTGAAGTTGAAATTAAGTTTGAAATTGAAGTTGAAGTTGAAATTAAAGTTAAAATTGAAGTTAAATTTGAAGTTGAAATTGAAGTTGAAATTGAAGTTGAAATTGAAGTTGAAACTGAAGTTGAATTTGAAGGTGAACTTGAAAGTGAAGTTGAAGTTGAAATTGAAGTTAAAATTAAAGTTGAAATTGAAGTTGAAATTGAAGTTGAAATTGAAGTTAAAATTGAAGTTTAAGTTTAAGTAAAGTTTAAAGTTGAAGTTGAATTTGAATTTGAAGTTGAACTTGAAAGTGAAGTTGAAGTTGAAATTGACGTTGAAGTTGAAGTTAAGTTGAAGTTGAAATTAAGTTTGAAATTGAAGTTGAAGTTGAAATTAAAGTTAAAATTGAAGTTAAATTTGAAGTTGAAATTGAAGTTGAAATTGAAGTTGAAATTGAAGTTGAAACTGAAGTTGAATTTGAAGGTGAACTTGAAAGTGAAGTTGAAGTTGAAATTGAAGTTGAAATTAAAGTTGAAATTGAAGTTGAAATTGAAGTTAAAATTGAAGTTGAAATTGAAGTTGAAATTGAAGTTGAAATTAATGTTAAATTGAAGTTGAAATTGAAGTTGAAATTGAAGTTGAAATTGAAAGTTCAAAATTGAAGTTAAAATTGAAGTTGAAATTGAAGTAGAAATTGAAGTTGAAATTGAAGTTGAAATTAAAACTGAAGTTGAAATTAAATTTGAAATTGAAGTTGAAATTGAAGTTAAAATTGAAGTTGAAATTTAAGTTGAAATTTAAGTTGAAATTGAAGTTAAAATTGAAGTTGAAATTGAATTTGAAATTGAAGTTGAAATTGAAGTTGAAATTGAAAGTTGAAAATTGAAGTTGAAATTGGAGTTGAAATTGAAGTTGAAATTGAAGTTGAAATTGAAGTTGAAAATTGAAGTTGAAATTGAAATTGAAATTGAAGTTGAAATTAAAGTTGAAGTTGAAATTGAAGTTGAAATTGAAGTTGAAACTGAAGTTGAAATTTAAGTTGAAATTGAAGTTGAAATTGAAAGTTAAAATTGAAGTTGAAATTTAAGTTGAAATTTAAGTTGAAATTGAAGTTGAAATTGATGTTAAAATTGAAGTTGAAATTGAAGTTGAAATTGAAGTTGAAATTGAAGTTGAAATTGAAGTTGAAATTGAAGTTGAAATTGAAGTTGAAATTGAAGTTGAAATTGAAGTTGAAATTGAAGTTGAAATTGAAGTTGAAATTGAAGTTGAAATTGAAATTAAAATTGAAGTCGAAATTGAAGTTGAAATTGAAGTTGAAATTGAAGTTGAAATTGAAGTTGAAATTGAAGTTGAAATTGAAGTTAAAATTGAAGTTAAAAATTGAAGTTGAAAATGAAGTTGAAATTGAAGTTGAAATTGAAGTTGAAATTTGAATTTGAAATTGAAGTTGAAATTGAAGTTGAAATTGGAGTTGAAATTGAAGTTGAAATTGAAGTTGAAATTGGAGTTGAAATTGAAGTTGAAATTGAAGTTAAAATTGAAGTTGAAAATGAAGTTGAAATTGAAGTTGAATTTGAATTTGAAATTGAAAGTTGAAATTGGAGGGTGAAATTGAAGTTAAAATTGGAGGTGAAATTTGAAGTTGAAATTGAAGTTGAAATTGAAGTTGAATTTGAAGGTGAACTTGACAAGTGAAGTTGAAGTTGAAATTGAAGTTGAAATTGAAGTTGAAATTGATGTTAAAATTGAAGTTGAAATTGAAGTTGAAATTGAAGTTGAAATTGAAGTTGAAATTGAAAGTTAAAATTAGAAGTTAAAATTGAAGTTGAAATTAAAGTTGAAATTTGAAGTTAAAATTGAAAGTTTAAGTTTAAGTAAAGTTAAAGTTGAAGTTGAAATTGAAGTTCAAATTGAAGTTGAAATTGAATTTGAAGTTAAGTTTGAATTTGAAATTGAAGTTGAAATTGAAGTTGAAATTGAAGTTGAAATTGATGTTAAAATTGAAGTTGAAATTGAAGTTGAAATTGAAGTTGAAATTGAAAATTTAAGAATTGAAGTTTAAGTTTAAGTAAAGTTAAAGTTGAAGTTGAATTTGAATTTGAAGTTGAACTTGAAAGTGAAGTTGAAGTTGAAATTGACGTTGAAGTTGCAAGTTAAGTTGAAGTTGAAATTAAGTTTGAAATTGAAGTTGAAGTTGAAATTAAAGTTAAAATTGAAGTTAAAATTTGAAGTTGAAATTGAAGTTGAAATTGAAGTTGAAATTGAAGTTGAAACTGAAGTTGAAATTTGAAGGTGAACTTGAAAGTGAAGTTGAAGTTGAAATTGAAGTTGAAATTGAAGATTGAAATTGAAGTTGAAATTGAAGTTGAAATATTGAAGTTGAAATTGAAGTTGAAATTAATGTTAAAAATTGAAGTTGAAATTGAAGTTGAAATTGAAGTTGAAATTGAAGTTGAAATTGAAAGTTAAAATTGAAAGTTAAAATTGAAGTTGAAATTGAAGTAGAAATTGAAGTTGAAATTGAAGGTTGAAATTAAAACTGAAGTTGAAATTAAATTTGAAATTGAAGTTGAAATTGAAGTTAAAATTGAAGTTGAAATTTAAGTTGAAATTTAAGTTGAAATTGAAGTTAAAATTGAAGTTGAAATTGAATTTGAAATTGAAGTTGAAATTGAAGTTGAAATTGAAGTTGAAATTGAAGTTGAAATTGGAGTTGAAATTGAAGTTGAAATTGAAGTTGAAATTGAAGTTGAAATTGAAGTTGAAATTGAAATTGAAATTGAAGTTGAAATTAAAGTTGAAGTTGAAATTGAAGTTGAAATTGAAGTTGAAACTGAAGTTGAAATTTAAGTTGAAATTTAAGTTGAAATTGAAGTTAAAATTGAAGTTGAAATTTAAGTTGAAATTTAAGTTGAAATTTAAGTTGAAATTGAAGTTGAAATTGATGTTTAAAATTGAAGTTGAAATTGAAGTTGAAATTGAAGTTGAAATTGAAGTTGAAATTGAAGTTGAAATTGAAGTTGAAATTGAAGTTGAAATTGAAGTTGAAATTGAAGTTGAAATTGAAGTTGAAATTGAAGTTGAAATTGAAGTTGAAATTGAAATTAAAATTGAAGTCGAAATTGAAGTTGAAATTGAAGTTGAAATTGAAGTTGAAATTGAAGTTGAAATTGAAGTTGAAATTGAAGTTGAAATTGAAGTTGAAATTGAAGTTGAAATTGAAAGTTAAAATTGAAGTTAAAATTGAAGTTGAAATTAAAGTTGAAATTGAAGTTAAAATTGAAGTTTAAGTTTAAGTAAAGTTAAAGTTGAAGTTGAAATTGAAGTTCAAATTGAAGTTGAAATTGAATTTGAAGTTAAGTTTGAATTTGAAATTGAAGTTGAAATTGAAGTTGAAATTGAAGTTGAACTTGATGTTAAAATTGAAGTTGAAATTGAAGTTGAAATTGAAGTTGAAATTGAAAGTTAAAAATTGAAGTTGAAATTGAAATTAAAATTAAAGTTGAAAATTGAAGTTGAAATTGAAGTTGAAATTGAAGTTAAAATTGAAGTTTAAGTTTAAGTAAAGTTAAAGTTGAAGTTGAATTTGAATTTGAAGTTGAACTTGAAAGTGAAGTTGAAGTTGAAATTGACGTTTGAAGTTGAAAGTTAAGTTGAAGTTGAAATTTGAATTTTGAAATTGAAGTTGAAATTGAAGTTGAAATTGAAGTTGAAATTGAAGTTGGAAATTGGAGTTGAAATTGAAGTTGAAATTGAAGTTGAAATTGAAGTTGAAATTGAAGTTGAAATTGAAATTGAAATTGAAGTTGAAATTAAAGTTGAAGTTGAAATTGAAGTTGAAATTGAAGTTGAAACTGAAGTTGAAATTGAAGTTGAAATTGAAGTTGAAATTGAAGTTAAAATTGAAGTTGAAATTGAAGTTGAAATTGAAGTTGAAATTGAAGCCTGAAATTGATGTTAAAATTGAAGTTGAAATTGAAGTTGAAATTGAAGTTGAAATTGAAGTTGAAATTGAAGTTGAAATTGAAAATTAAAAATTGAAGTCGAAATTGAAGTTGAAAATTGAAGTTGAAATTGAAGTTGAAATTGAAGTTGAAATTGAAGTTGAAATTGAAGTTGAAATTGAAGTTGAAATTGAAGTTTAAAATTGAAGTTGAAAATGAAGTTGAAATTTGAAGTTGAAATTGAAGTTGAAATTGAATTTTAAATTGAAGTTGAAATTGAAGTTGAAATTGGAGTTGAAATTGAAGTTGAAAATTGAAGTTGAAATTGAAGTTGAAATTGAAGTTGAAATTGAAGTTGAAATTGAAGTTAAAATTGAAGTTGAAAATGAAGTTTGAAATTTGAAGTTGAATTTGAATTTGAAATTGAAGTTGAAATTGAAGTTGAAATTGGAGGTGAAATTGAAGTTGAAATTGAAGAATTGAAGTTGAAATTGAAGTTGAATTTGAAGGTGAACTTGAAAGTGAAGTTGAAGTTGAAATTGAAGTTGAAATTGAAGTTGAAATTGATGTTATAAAATTGAAGTTGAAATTGAAGTTGAAATTGAAGTTGAAATTGAAGTTGAAATTGAAAGTTAAAAATTGAAGTTGAAATTGAAGTTGAAATTAAAGTTGAAATTGAAGTTAAAAATTGAAGTTTAAGTTTAAGTAAAGTTAAAGTTGAAGTTCAAATTGAAGTTCAAATTGAAGTTGAAATTGAAAGTTGAAATTGAAGTTGAAATTGAAGTTGAAATTGAAGTTGAAATTGAAGTTAAAATTAAAGGTTGAAAATGAAGTTGAAATTGAAGTTGAATTTGAATTATGAAATTGAATTAAATTGAAGTTGAAATTGAAGTTGAAATTGGAGGTGAAATTGAAGTTGAAATTGAAGTTGAAATTGAAGTTTAATTTGAAGGTGAACTTGAAAGTGAAGTTGAAGTTGAAATTGAAGTTGAATTTGAATTTGAAATTGAAGTTGAAATTGAAGTTGAAATTGAAGTTGAAATTGAAGTTGAAATTTGAAGTTTGAAATTGAAGTTGAAATTGAAGTTGAAATTGAAGTTGAAATTGAAGTTGAAAATTGAAGTTAAAATTGAAGTTGAAAATGAAGTTGAAATTGAAGTTAAAATTGAAGTTTGAAAATGAAGTTGAAATTGAAGTTGAATTTGAATTTGAAATTGAACGTTGAAATTGAAGTTGAAATTGAAGTTTAATTTGAAGGTGAAACCTTGAAAGTAGAAGTTGAAGTTGAAATTGAAGTTGAATTTGAATTTGAAATTGAAGTTGAAATTGAAGTTGAAAATTGAAAGTTGAAATTGAAAGTTGAAATTGAAGTTGAAATTGAAGTTAAAATTGAAGTTGAAATTGAAGTTGAAAGTGAAGTTGAAATTGAAGTTGAAATTGATGTTAAAATTGAAGTTGAAATTGAAGTTGAAATTGAAGTTGAAAATTGAAGTTGAAATTGAAGTTGAAATTGAAGTTGAAATTGAAGTTGAAATTGAAGTTGAAATTGAAGTTAAAATTGAAGTTGAAAATGAAGTTGAAAATTGAAGTTGAATTTGAATTTGAAATTGAAGTTGAAATTGAAGTTGAAATTGGAGGTGAAATTGAAGTTGAAATTGAAGTTGAAATTGAAGTTGAATTTGAAGGTGAACTTGAAAAGTGAAGTTGAAGTTGAAATTGAAGTTGAAATTGAAGTTGAAATTGATGTTAAAAATTGAAGTTGAAATTGAAGTTGAAATTGAAGTTGAAATTGAAAGTTAAAATTGAAGTTGAAATTGAAGTTGAATTTAAAGTGGAAATTGAAGTTAAAATTGAAGTTTAAGTTTAAGTAAAGTTAAAGTTGAAGTTGAAATTGAAGTTCAAATTGAAGTTGAAATTGAATTTGAAGTTAAGTTTGAATTTGAAATTGAAGTTGAAATTGAAGTTGAAATTGAAGTTGAAATTGATGTTAAAATTGAAGTTGAAATTGAAGTTAAAATTAAAGTTGAAATTGAAGTTGAAATTGAAGTTGAAATTGAAGTTAAAATTGAAGTTTAAGGTTTAAGTAAAGTTAAAGTTGAAGTTGAATTTGAATTTGAAGTTGAACTTGAAAGTGAAGTTGAAGTTGAAATTGACGTTGAAGTTGAAGTTAAGTTAAAGTTGAAATTAAGTTTGAAATTGAAGTTAAGTTGAAATTAAAGTTAAAATTGAAGTTAAATTTGAAGTTGAAATTGAAGTTGAAATTGAAGTTGAAATTGAAGTTGAAACTGAAGTTGAATTTGAAGGTGAACTTGAAAGTGAAGTTGAAGTTGAAATTGAAGTTAAAATTAAAGTTGAAATTGAAGTTGAAATTGAAGTTGAAATTGAAGTTAAAATTGAAGTTTAAGTTTAAGTAAAGTTAAAGTTGAAGTTGAATTTGAATTTGAAGTTGAACTTGAAAGTGAAGTTGAAGTTTGAAATTGACGTTGAAGTTGAAGTTAAGTTGAAGTTGAAATTAAGTTTGAAATTGAAGTTGAAGTTGAAATTAAAGTTAAAATTGAAGTTAAATTTGAAGTTGAAATTGAAGTTGAAATTGAAGTTGAAATTGAAGTTGAAACTGAAGTTGAATTTGAAGGTGAACTTGAAAGTGAAGTTGAAGTTGAAATTGAAGTTGAAATTAAAGTTGAAATTGAAGTTGAAATTGAAGTTGAAATTGAAGTTGAAATTGAAGTTGAAATTGAAGTTGAAATTAATGTTAAAATTGAAGTTGAAATTGAAAGTTGAAATTGAAGTTGAAATTGAAAGTTAAAATTGAAGTTAAAATTGAAGTTGAAATTGAAGTAGAAATTGAAGTTGAAATTGAAGTTGAAATTAAAACTGAAGTTGAAATTAAATTTGAAATTGAAGTTGAAATTGAAGTTAAAATTGAAGTTGAAATTTAAGTTGAAATTTAAGTTGAAATTGAAGTTAAAATTGAAGTTGAAATTGAATTTGAAATTGAAGTTGAAATTGAAGTTGAAATTGAAGTTGAAATTGAAGTTGAAATTGGAGTTGAAATTGAAGTTGAAATTGAAGTTGAAATTGAAGTTGAAATTGAAGTTGAAATTGAAATTGAAATTGAAGTTGAAATTAAAGTTGAAGTTGAAATTGAAGTTGAAATTGAAGTTGAAACTGAAGTTGAAATTTAAGTTGAAATTGAAGTTGAAATTGAAGTTAAAATTGAAGTTGAAATTTAAGTTGAAATTTAAGTTGAAATTGAAGTTGAAATTGATGTTAAAATTGAAGTTGAAATTGAAGTTGAAATTGAAGTTGAAATTGAAGTTGAAATTGAAGTTGAAATTGAAGTTGAAATTGAAGTTGAAATGAAGTTGAAATTGAAGTTGAAATTGAAGTTGAAATTGAAGTTGAAATTGAAGTTGAAATTGAAGTTGAAATTGAAATTAAAATTGAAGTCGAAATTGAAGTTGAAATTGAAGTTGAAATTGACAGTTGAAATTGGAAGTTGAAATTGAAGTTGAAATTGAAGTTAAAATTGAAGTTAAAATTGAAGTTGAAAATGAAGTTGAAATTGAAGTTGAAATTGAAGTTGAAATTGAATTTGAAATTGAAGTTGAAATTGAAGTTGAAATTGGAGTTGAAATTGAAGTTGAAATTGAAGTTGAAATTGGAGTTGAAATTGAAGTTGAAATTGAAGTTAAAATTGAAGTTGAAAATGAAGTTGAAATTGAAGTTGAATTTGAATTTGAAATTGAAGTTGAAATTGGAGGTGAAATTGAAGTTAAAATTGGAGGTGAAATTGAAGTTGAAATTGAAGTTGAAATTGAAGTTGAATTTGAAGGTGAACTTGAAAGTGAAGTTGAAGTTGAAATTGAAGTTGAAATTGAAGTTGAAATTGATGTTAAAATTGAAGTTGAAATTGAAGTTGAAATTGAAGTTGAAATTGAAGTTGAAATTGAAAGTTAAAATTGAAGTTAAAATTGAAGTTGAAATTAAAGTTGAAATTGAAGTTAAAATTGAAGTTTAAGTTTAAGTAAAGTTAAAGTTGAAGTTGAAATTGAAGTTCAAATTGAAGTTGAAATTGAATTTGAAGTTAAGTTTGAATTTGAAATTGAAGTTGAAATTGAAGTTGAAATTGAAGTTGAAATTGATGTTAAAATTGAAGTTGAAATTGAAGTTGAAATTGAAGTTGAAATTGAAGTTGAAATTGAAATTTAAAATTGAAGTTTAAGTTTAAGTAAAGTTAAAGTTGAAGTTAAATTTGAATTTGAAGTTGAACTTGAAAGTGAAGTTGAAGTTGAAATTGACGTTGAAGTTGAAGTTAAGTTGAAGTTGAAATTAAGTTTGAAATTGAAGTTGAAGTTGAAATTAAAGTTAAAATTGAAGTTAAATTTGAAGTTGAAATTGAAGTTGAAATTGAAGTTGAAATTGAAGTTGAAATTGAAGTTGAAATTGAAGTTGAAATTAATGTTAAAATTGAAGTTGAAATTGAAGTTGAAATTGAAGTTGAAATTGAAGTTGAAATTGAAGTTGAAATTAAAACTGAAGTTGAAATTAAATTTGAAATTGAAGTTGAAATTGAAGTTAAAATTGAAGTTGAAATTTAAGTTGAAATTTAAGTTGAAATTGAAGTTAAAATTGAAGTTGAAATTGAATTTGAAATTGAAGTTGAAATTGAAGTTGAAATTGAAGTTGAAATTGAAGTTGAAATTGGAGTTGAAATTGAAGTTGAAATTGAAGTTGAAATTGAAGTTGAAATTGAAGTTGAAATTGAAATTGAAATTGAAGTTGAAATTAAAGTTGAAGTTGAAATTGAAGTTGAAATTGAAGTTGAAACTGAAGTTGAAATTTAAGTTGAAATTGAAGTTGAAATTGAAGTTAAAATTGAAGTTGAAATTTAAGTTGAAATTTAAGTTGAAATTGAAGTTGAAATTGATGTTAAAATTGAAGTTGAAATTGAAGTTGAAATTGAAGTTGAAATTGAAGTTGAAATTGAAGTTGAAATTGAAGTTGAAATTGAAGTTGAAATTGAAGTTGAAATTGAAGTTGAAATTGAAGTTGAAATTGAAGTTGAAATTGAAGTTGAAATTGAAGTTGAAATTGAAATTAAAATTGAAGTCGAAATTGAAGTTGAAATTGAAGTTGAAATTGAAGTTGAAATTGAAGTTGAAATTGAAGTTGAAATTGAAGTTGAAATTGAAGTTGAAATTGAAGTTGAAATTGAAGTTAAAATTGAAGTTAAAATTGAAGTTGAAAATGAAGTTGAAATTGAAGTTGAAATTGAAGTTGAAATTGAATTTGAAATTGAAGTTGAAATTGAAGTTGAAATTGGAGTTGAAATTGAAGTTGAAATTGAAGTTGAAATTGGAGTTGAAATTGAAGTTGAAATTGAAGTTAAAATTGAAGTTGAAAATGAAGTTGAAATTGAAGTTGAATTTGAATTTGAAATTGAAGTTTAAATTGGAGGTGAAATTGAAGTTGAAATTGGAGGTGAAATTGAAGTTGAAATTGAAGTTGAAATTGAAGTTGAATTTGAAGGTGAACTTGAAAGTGAAGTTGAAGTTGAAATTGAAGTTGAAATTGAAGTTGAAATTGAAGTTAAAATTGAAGTTTAAGTTTAAGTAAAGTTAAAGTTGAAGTTGAATTTTAATTTGAAGTTGAACTTGAAAGTGAAGTTGAAGTTGAAATTGACGTTGAAGTTGAAGTTAAGTTGAAGTTGAAATTGAATTTGAAATTGAAGTTGAAATTGAAGTTGAAATTGAAGTTGAAATTGAAGTTAAAATTAAAGTTGAAAATGAAGTTGAAATTGAAGTTGAATTTGAATTTGAAATTGAAGTTGAAATTGAAGTTGAAATTGGAGGTGAAATTGAAGTTGAAATTGAAGTTGAAATTGAAGTTTAATTTGAAGGTGAACTTGAAAGTGAAGTTGAAGTTGAAATTGACGTTGAAGTTGAAGTTAAGTTGAAGTTGAAATTAAGTTTGAAATTGAAGTTGAAATTGAAGTTGAATTTGAAGGTGAACTTGAAAGTGAAGTTGAAGTTGAAATTGAAGTTGAAATTGAAGTTGAAATTGAAGTTAAAATTGAAGTTTGAGTTTAAGTAAAGTTAAAGTTGAAGTTGAATTTGAATTTGAAGTTGAACTTGAAAGTGAAGTTGAAGTTGAAATTGACGTTGAAGTTGAAGTTCAAATTGAAGTTGAAATTGAAGTTGAAATTGAAGTTGAAATTGAAGTTGAAATTGAAGTTGAAATTGAAGTTGAATTTAAAGTGGAAATTGAAGTTAAAATTGAAGTTTAAGTTTAAGTAAAGTTAAAGTTGAAGTTGAAATTGAAGTTCAAATTGAAGTTGAAATTGAATTTGAAGTTAAGTTTGAATTTGAAATTGAAGTTGAAATTGAAGTTGAAATTGAAGTTGAAATTGATGTTAAAATTGAAGTTGAAATTGAAGTTGAAATTGAAGTTGAAATTGAAGTTGAAATTGAAATTTAAAATTGAAGTTGAAATTGAAGTTAAAATTAAAGTTGAAATTGAAGTTGAAATTGAAGTTGAAATTGAAGTTAAAATTGAAGTTTAAGTTTAAGTAAAGTTAAAGTTGAAGTTGAATTTGAATTTGAAGTTGAACTTGAAAGTGAAGTTGAAGTTGAAATTGACGTTGAAGTTGAAGTTAAGTTGAAGTTGAAATTAAGTTTGAAATTGAAGTTGAAATTGAAGTTGAATTTGAAGGTGAACTTGAAAGTGAAGTTGAAGTTGAAATTGAAGTTGAAATTGAAGTTGAAATTGAAGTTAAAATTGAAGTTTAAGTTTAAGTAAAGTTAAAGTTGAAGTTGAATTTGAATTTGAAGTTGAACTTGAAAGTGAAGTTGAAGTTGAAATTGACGTTGAAGTTGAAGTTCAAATTGAAGTTGAAATTGAAGTTGAAATTGAAGTTGAAATTGAAGTTGAAGTTGAAGTTGAAATTGAAGTTAAAATTAAAGTTGAAAATGAAGTTGAAATTGAAGTTGAATTTGAATTTGAAATTGAAGTTGAAATTGAAGTTGAAATTGGAGGTGAAATTGAAGTTGAAATTGAAGTTGAAATTGAAGTTTAATTTGAAGGTGAACTTGAAAGTGAAGTTGAAGTTGAAATTGAAGTTGAATTTGAATTTGAAATTGAAGTTGAAATTGAAGTTGAAATTGAAGTTGAAATTGAAGTTGAAATTGAAGTTGAAATTGAAGTTGAAATTGAAGTTGAAATTGAAGTTGAAATTGAAGTTGAAATTGAAGTTAAAATTGAAGTTGAAAATGAAGTTGAAATTGAAGTTAAAATTGAAGTTGAAAATGAAGTTGAAATTGAAGTTGAATTTGAATTTGAAATTGAAGTTGAAATTGAAGTTGAAATTGAAGTTTAATTTGAAGGTGAACTTGAAAGTGAAGTTGAAGTTGAAATTGAAGTTGAATTTGAATTTGAAATTGAAGTTGAAATTGAAGTTGAAATTGAAGTTGAAATTGAAGTTGAAATTGAAGTTGAAATTGAAGTTAAAATTGAAGTTGAAATTGAAGTTGAAAGTGAAGTTGAAATTGAAGTTGAAATTGATGTTAAAATTGAAGTTGAAATTGAAGTTGAAATTGAAGTTGAAATTGAAGTTGAAATTGAAGTTGAAATTGAAGTTGAAATTGAAGTTGAAATTGAAGTTGAAATTGAAGTTAAAATTGAAGTTGAAAATGAAGTTGAAATTGAAGTTGAATTTGAATTTGAAATTGAAGTTGAAATTGAAGTTGAAATTGAAGTTGAAATTGGAGGTGAAATTGAAGTTGAAATTGAAGTTGAAATTGAAGTTGAATTTGAAGGTGAACTTGAAAGTGAAGTTGAAGTTGAAATTGAAGTTGAAATTGAAGTTGAAATTGATGTTAAAATTGAAGTTGAAATTGAAGTTGAAATTGAAGTTGAAATTGAAAGTTAAAATTGAAGTTGAAATTGAAGTTGAATTTAAAGTGGAAATTGAAGTTAAAATTGAAGTTTAAGTTTAAGTAAAGTTAAAGTTGAAGTTGAAATTGAAGTTCAAATTGAAGTTGAAATTGAATTTGAAGTTAAGTTTGAATTTGAAATTGAAGTTGAAATTGAAGTTGAAATTGAAGTTGAAATTGATGTTAAAATTGAAGTTGAAATTAAGTTTGAAATTGAAGTTGAAATTGAAGTTGAATTTGAAGGTGAACTTGAAAGTGAAGTTGAAGTTGAAATTGAAGTTGAAATTGAAGTTGAAATTGAAGTTAAAATTGAAGTTTAAGTTTAAGTAAAGTTAAAGTTGAAGTTGAATTTGAATTTGAAGTTGAACTTGAAAGTGAAGTTGAAGTTGAAATTGACGTTGAAGTTGAAGTTCAAATTGAAGTTGAAATTGAAGTTGAAATTGAAGTTGAAATTGAAGTTGAAGTTGAAGTTGAAATTGAAGTTAAAATTAAAGTTGAAAATGAAGTTGAAATTGAAGTTGAATTTGAATTTGAAATTGAAGTTGAAATTGAAGTTGAAATTGGAGGTGAAATTGAAGTTGAAATTGAAGTTGAAATTGAAGTTTAATTTGAAGGTGAACTTGAAAGTGAAGTTGAAGTTGAAATTGAAGTTGAATTTGAATTTGAAATTGAAGTTGAAATTGAAGTTGAAATTGAAGTTGAAATTGAAGTTGAAATTGAAGTTGAAATTGAAGTTGAAATTGAAGTTGAAATTGAAGTTGAAATTGAAGTTGAAATTGAAGTTAAAATTGAAGTTGAAAATGAAGTTGAAATTGAAGTTAAAATTGAAGTTGAAAATGAAGTTGAAATTGAAGTTGAATTTGAATTTGAAATTGAAGTTGAAATTGAAGTTGAAATTGAAGTTTAATTTGAAGGTGAACTTGAAAGTGAAGTTGAAGTTGAAATTGAAGTTGAATTTGAATTTGAAATTGAAGTTGAAATTGAAGTTGAAATTGAAGTTGAAATTGAAGTTGAAATTGAAGTTGAAATTGAAGTTAAAATTGAAGTTGAAATTGAAGTTGAAAGTGAAGTTGAAATTGAAGTTGAAATTGATGTTAAAATTGAAGTTGAAATTGAAGTTGAAATTGAAGTTGAAATTGAAGTTGAAATTGAAGTTGAAATTGAAGTTGAAATTGAAGTTGAAATTGAAGTTGAAATTGAAGTTAAAATTGAAGTTGAAAATGAAGTTGAAATTGAAGTTGAATTTGAATTTGAAATTGAAGTTGAAATTGAAGTTGAAATTGAAGTTGAAATTGGAGGTGAAATTGAAGTTGAAATTGAAGTTGAAATTGAAGTTGAATTTGAAGGTGAACTTGAAAGTGAAGTTGAAGTTGAAATTGAAGTTGAAATTGAAGTTGAAATTGATGTTAAAATTGAAGTTGAAATTGAAGTTGAAATTGAAGTTGAAATTGAAAGTTAAAATTGAAGTTGAAATTGAAGTTGAATTTAAAGTGGAAATTGAAGTTAAAATTGAAGTTTAAGTTTAAGTAAAGTTAAAGTTGAAGTTGAAATTGAAGTTCAAATTGAAGTTGAAATTGAATTTGAAGTTAAGTTTGAATTTGAAATTGAAGTTGAAATTGAAGTTGAAATTGAAGTTGAAATTGATGTTAAAATTGAAGTTGAAATTGAAGTTGAAATTGAAGTTGAAATTGAAATTTAAAATTGAAGTTGAAATTGAAGTTAAAATTAAAGTTGAAATTGAAGTTGAAATTGAAGTTGAAATTGAAGTTAAAATTGAAGTTTAAGTTTAAGTAAAGTTAAAGTTGAAGTTGAATTTGAATTTGAAGTTGAACTTGAAAGTGAAGTTGAAGTTGAAATTGACGTTGAAGTTGAAGTTAAGTTGAAGTTGAAATTAAGTTTGAAATTGAAGTTGAAGTTGAAATTAAAGTTAAAATTGAAGTTAAATTTGAAGTTGAAATTGAAGTTGAAATTGAAGTTGAAATTGAAGTTGAAACTGAAGTTGAATTTGAAGGTAAACTTGAAAGTGAAGTTGAAGTTGAAATTGAAGTTGAAATTGAAGTTGAAATTGAAGTTGAAATTGAAGTTAAAATTGAAGTTTAAGTTTAAGTAAAGTTAAAGTTGAAGTTGAATTTGAATTTGAAGTTGAACTTGAAAGTGAAGTTGAAGTTGAAATTGACGTTGAAGTTGAAGTTAAGTTGAAGTTGAAATTAAGTTTGAAATTGAAGTTGAAATTGAAGTTGAATTTGAAGGTGAACTTGAAAGTGAAGTTGAAGTTGAAATTGAAGTTGAAATTGAAGTTGAAATTGAAGTTGAAATTGAAGTTAAAATTGAAGTTTAAGTTTAAGTAAAGTTAAAGTTGAAGTTGAATTTGAATTTGAAGTTGAACTTGAAAGTGAAGTTGAAGTTGAAATTGACGTTGAAGTTGAAGTTCAAATTGAAGTTGAAATTGAAGTTGAAATTGAAGTTGAAATTGAAGTTGAAGTTGAAGTTGAAATTGAAGTTAAAATTAAAGTTGAAAATGAAGTTGAAATTGAAGTTGAATTTGAATTTGAAATTGAAGTTGAAATTGAAGTTGAAATTGGAGGTGAAATTGAAGTTGAAATTGAAGTTGAAATTGAAGTTTAATTTGAAGGTGAACTTGAAAGTGAAGTTGAAGTTGAAATTGAAGTTGAATTTGAATTTGAAATTGAAGTTGAAATTGAAGTTGAAATTGAAGTTGAAATTGAAGTTGAAATTGAAGTTGAAATTGAAGTTGAAATTGAAGTTGAAATTGAAGTTGAAATTGAAGTTGAAATTGAAGTTAAAATTGAAGTTGAAAATGAAGTTGAAATTGAAGTTAAAATTGAAGTTGAAAATGAAGTTGAAATTGAAGTTGAATTTGAATTTGAAATTGAAGTTGAAATTGAAGTTGAAATTGAAGTTTAATTTGAAGGTGAACTTGAAAGTGAAGTTGAAGTTGAAATTGAAGTTGAATTTGAATTTGAAATTGAAGTTGAAATTGAAGTTGAAATTGAAGTTGAAATTGAAGTTGAAATTGAAGTTGAAATTGAAGTTAAAATTGAAGTTGAAATTGAAGTTGAAAGTGAAGTTGAAATTGAAGTTGAAATTGATGTTAAAATTGAAGTTGAAATTGAAGTTGAAATTGAAGTTGAAATTGAAGTTGAAATTGAAGTTGAAATTGAAGTTGAAATTGAAGTTGAAATTGAAGTTGAAATTGAAGTTAAAATTGAAGTTGAAAATGAAGTTGAAATTGAAGTTGAATTTGAATTTGAAATTGAAGTTGAAATTGAAGCTGAAATTGGAGGTGAAATTGAAGTTGAAATTGAAGTTGAAATTGAAGTTGAATTTGAAGGTGAACTTGAAAGTGAAGTTGAAGTTGAAATTGAAGTTGAAATTGAAGTTGAAATTGATGTTAAAATTGAAGTTGAAATTGAAGTTGAAATTGAAGTTGAAATTGAAAGTTAAAATTGAAGTTGAAATTGAAGTTGAATTTAAAGTGGAAATTGAAGTTAAAATTGAAGTTTAAGTTTAAGTAAAGTTAAAGTTGAAGTTGAAATTGAAGTTCAAATTGAAGTTGAAATTGAATTTGAAGTTAAGTTTGAATTTGAAATTGAAGTTGAAATTGAAGTTGAAATTGAAGTTGAAATTGATGTTAAAATTGAAGTTGAAATTGAAGTTGAAATTGAAGTTGAAATTGAAGTTGAAATTGAAATTTAAAATTGAAGTTGAAATTGAAGTTAAAATTAAAGTTTAAATTGAAGTTGAAATTGAAGTTGAAATTGAAGTTACAATTGAAGTTTAAGTTTAAGTAAAGTTAAAGTTGAAGTTGAATTTGAATTTGAAGTTGAACTTGAAAGTGAAGTTGAAGTTGAAATTGACGTTGAAGTTGAAGTTAAGTTGAAGTTGAAATTAAGTTTGAAATTGAAGTTGAAGTTGAAATTAAAGTTAAAATTGAAGTTAAATTTGAAGTTGAAATTGAAGTTGAAATTGAAGTTGAAATTGAAGTTGAAACTGAAGTTGAATTTGAAGGTAAACTTGAAAGTGAAGTTGAAGTTGAAATTGAAGTTGAAATTGAAGTTGAAATTGAAGTTGAAATTGAAGTTGAAATTGAAGTTGAAATTGAAGTTGAAATTGAAGTTGAAATTGAAGTTGAAATTAATGTTAAAATTGAAGTTGAAATTGAAGTTGAAATTGAAGTTGAAATTGAAGTTGAAATTGAAAGTTAAAATTGAAGTTAAAATTGAAGTTGAAATTGAAGTAGAAATTGAAGTTGAAATTGAAGTTGAAATTAAAACTGAAGTTGAAATTAAATTTGAAATTGAAGTTGAAATTGAAGTTAAAATTGAAGTTGAAATTTAAGTTGAAATTTAAGTTGAAATTGAAGTTAAAATTGAAGTTGAAATTGAATTTGAAATTGAAGTTGAAATTGAAGTTGAAATTGAAGTTGAAATTGAAGTTGAAATTGGAGTTGAAATTGAAGTTGAAATTGAAGTTGAAATTGAAGTTGAAATTGAAGTTGAAATTGAAGTTGAAATTGAAGTTAAAATTGAAGTTGAAAATGAAGTTGAAATTGGAGGTGAAATTGAAGTTGAAATTGAAGTTGAAATTGAAGTTTAATTTGAAGGTGAACTTGAAAGTGAAGTTGAAGTTGAAATTGAAGTTCAATTTGAATTTGAAATTGAAGTTGAAATTGAAGTTGAAATTGAAGTTGAAATTGAAGTTGAAATTGAAGTTGAAATTGAAGTTGAAATTGAAGTTGAAATTGAAGTTGAAATTGAAGTTGAAATTGAAGTTGAAATTGAAGTTGAAATTGAAGTTGAAATTGAAGTTGAAATTGAAGTTGAAATTGAAGTTGAAATTGAAGTTGAAATTGAAGTTAAAATTGAAGTTGAAAATGAAGTTGAAATTGAAGTTAAAATTGAAGTTGAAAATGAAGTTGAAATTGAAGTTGAATTTGAATTTGAAATTGAAGTTGAAATTGAAGTTGAAATTGAAGTTTAATTTGAAGGTGAACTTGAAAGTGAAGTTGAAGTTGAAATTGAAGTTGAATTTGAATTTGAAATTGAAGTTGAAATTGAAGTTGAAATTGAAGTTGAAATTGAAGTTGAAATTGAAGTTGAAATTGAAGTTAAAATTGAAGTTGAAATTGAAGTTGAAAGTGAAGTTGAAATTGAAGTTGAAATTGATGTTAAAATTGAAGTTGAAATTGAAGTTGAAATTGAAGTTGAAATTGAAGTTGAAATTGAAGTTGAAATTGAAGTTGAAATTGAAGTTGAAATTGAAGTTGAAATTGAAGTTGAAATTGAAGTTAAAATTGAAGTTGAAAATGAAGTTGAAATTGAAGTTGAATTTGAATTTGAAATTGAAGTTGAAATTGAAGTTGAAATTGGAGGTGAAATTGAAGTTGAAATTGAAGTTGAAATTGAAGTTGAATTTGAAGGTGAACTTGAAAGTGAAGTTGAAGTTAAAATTGAAGTTGAAATTGAAGTTGAAATTGATGTTAAAATTGAAGTTGAAATTGAAGTTGAAATTGAAGTTGAAATTGAAAGTTAAAATTGAAGTTGAAATTGAAGTTGAATTTAAAGTGGAAATTGAAGTTAAAATTGAAGTTTAAGTTTAAGTAAAGTTAAAGTTGAAGTTGAAATTGAAGTTCAAATTGAAGTTGAAATTGAATTTGAAGTTAAGTTTGAATTTGAAATTGAAGTTGAAATTGAAGTTGAAATTGAAGTTGAAATTGATGTTAAAATTGAAGTTGAAATTGAAGTTGAAATTGAAGTTGAAATTGAAGTTGAAATTGAAGTTGAAATTGAAATTTAAAATTGAAGTTGAAATTGAAGTTAAAATTAAAGTTGAAATTGAAGTTGAAATTGAAGTTGAAATTGAAGTTAAAATTGAAGTTTAAGTTTAAGTAAAGTTAAAGTTGAAGTTGAATTTGAATTTGAAGTTGAACTTGAAAGTGAAGTTGAAGTTGAAATTGACGTTGAAGTTGAAGTTAAGTTGAAGTTGAAATTAAGTTTGAAATTGAAGTTGAAGTTGAAATTAAAGTTAAAATTGAAGTTAAATTTGAAGTTGAAATTGAAGTTGAAATTGAAGTTGAAATTGAAGTTGAAACTGAAGTTGAATTTGAAGGTGAACTTGAAAGTGAAGTTGAAGTTAAAATTGAAGTTGAAATTGAAGTTGAAATTGAAGTTGAAATTGAAGTTGAAATTGAAGTTGAAATTGAAGTTGAAATTGAAGTTGAAATTAATGTTAAAATTGAAGTTGAAATTGAAGTTGAAATTGAAGTTGAAATTTAAGTTGAAATTTAAGTTGAAATTGAAGTTAAAATTGAAGTTGAAATTGAATTTGAAATTGAAGTTGAAATTGAAGTTGAAATTGAAATTAAAATTGAAGTCGAAATTGAAGTTGAAATTGAAGTTGAAATTGAAGATGAAATTGAAGTTGAAATTGAAGTTGAAATTGAAGTTAAAATTGAAGTTAAAATTGAAGTTGAAAATGAAGTTGAAATTGAAGTTGAAATTGAAGTTGAAATTGAATTTGAAATTGAAGTTGAAATTGAAGTTGAAATTGGAGTTGAAATTGAAGTTGAAATTGAAGTTGAAATTGGAGTTGAAATTGAAGTTGAAATTGAAGTTAAAATTGAAGTTGAAAATGAAGTTGAAATTGAAGTTGAATTTGAATTTGAAATTGAAGTTGAAATTGGAGGTGAAATTGAAGTTGAAATTGGAGGTGAAATTGAAGTTGAAATTGAAGTTGAAATTGAAGTTGAATTTGAAGGTGAACTTGAAAGTGAAGTTGAAGTTGAAATTGAAGTTGAAATTGAAGTTGAAATTAATGTTAAAATTGAAGTTGAAATTGAAGTTGAAATTGAAGTTGAAATTGAAGTTGAAATTGAAAGTTAAAATTGAAGTTAAAATTGAAGTTGAAATTGAAGTAGAAATTGAAGTTGAAATTGAAGTTGAAATTAAAACTGAAGTTGAAATTAAATTTGAAATTGAAGTTGAAATTGAAGTTAAAATTGAAGTTGAAATTTAAGTTGAAATTGAAGTTGAAATTGAAGTTGAAATTGAAGTTGAAATTAAAGTTGAAGATGAAATTGAAGTTGAAATTGAAGTTGAAACTGAAGTTGAAATTTAAGTTGAAATTGAAGTTGAAATTGAAGTTAAAATTGAAGTTGAAATTTAAGTTGAAATTTAAGTTGAAATTGAAGTTGAAATTGATGTTAAAATTGAAGTTGAAATTGAAGTTGAAATTGAAGTTGAAATTGAAGTTGAAATTGAAGTTGAAATTGAAGTTGAAATTGAAGTTGAAATTGAAGTTGAAATTGAAGTTGAAATTGAAATTAAAATTGAAGTCGAAATTGAAGTTGAAATTGAAGTTGAAATTGAAGTTGAAATTGAAGTTGAAATTGAAGTTGAAATTGAAGTTAAAATTGAAGTTAAATTGAAGTTGAAAATGAAGTTGAAATTGAAGTTGAAATTGAAGTTGAAATTGAATTTGAAATTGAAGTTGAAATTGAAGTTGAAATTGGAGTTGAAATTGAAGTTGAAATTGAAGTTGAAATTGGAGTTGAAATTGAAGTTGAAATTGAAGTTAAAATTGAAGTTGAAAATGAAGTTGAAATTGAAGTTGAATTTGAATTTGAAATTGAAGTTGAAATTGGAGGTGAAATTGAAGTTGAAATTGGAGGTGAAATTGAAGTTGAAATTGAAGTTGAAATTGAAGTTGAATTTGAAGGTGAACTTGAAAGTGAAGTTGAAGTTGAAATTGAAGTTGAAATTGAATGTTGAAATTGATGTTAAAATTGAAGTTGAAATTGAAGTTGAAATTGAAGTTGAAATTGAAGTTGAAATTGAAAGTTAAAATTGAAGTTAAAATTGAAGTTGAAATTAAAGTTGAAATTGAAGTTAAAATTGAAGTTTAAGTTTAAGTAAAGTTAAAGTTGAAGTTGAAATTGAAGTTCAAATTGAAGTTGAAATTGAATTTGAAGTTAAGTTTGAATTTGAAATTGAAGTTGAAATTGAAGTTGAAATTGAAGTTGAAATTGAAGTTGAAATTGATGTTAAAATTGAAGTTGAAATTGAAGTTGAAATTGAAATTTAAAATTGAAGTTGAAATTGAAGTTAAAATTAAAGTTGAAATTGAAGTTGAAATTGAAGTTGAAATTGAAGTTAAAATTGAAGTTTAAGTTTAAGTAAAGTTAAAGTTGAAGTTGAATTTGAATTTGAAGTTGAACTTGAAAGTGAAGTTGAAGTTGAAATTGACGTTGAAGTTGAAGTTAAGTTGAAGTTGAAATTAAGTTTGAAATTGAAGTTGAAGTTGAAGTTGAAACTGAAGTTGAATTTGAAGGTGAACTTGAAAGTGAAGTTGAAGTTGAAATTGAAGTTGAAATTGAAGTTGAAATTGAAGTTGAAATTGAAGTTGAAATTGAAGTTGAAATTGAAGTTGAAATTGAAGTTGAAATTGAAGTTGAAATTGAAGTTGAAATTGATGTTAAAATTGAAGTTGAAATTGAAGTTGAAATTGAAGTTGAAATTGAAAGTTAAAATTGAAGTTAAAATTGAAGTTGAAATTGAAGTAGAAATTGAAGTTGAAATTGAAGTTGAAATTAAAACTGAAGTTGAAATTAAATTTGAAATTGAAGTTGAAATTGAAGTTAAAATTGAAGGTGAAATTGAAGTTGAAATTTAAGTTGAAATTTAAGTTGAAATTGAAGTTAAAATTGAAGTTGAAATTGAATTTGAAAATTGAAGTTGAAATTGAAGTTGAAATTGAAGTTGAAATTGAAGTTGAAATTGGAGTTGAAATTGGAGTTGAAATTGAAGTTGAAATTGAAGTTGAAATTGAAGTTGAAATTGAAGTTGAAATTGAAGTTGAAATTGAAATTGAAATTGAAGTTGAAATTAAAGTTGAAGTTGAAATTGAAGTTGAAATTGAAGTTGAAACTGAAGTTGAAATTTAAGTTGAAATTGAAGTTGAAATTGAAGTTAAAATTGAAGTTGAAATTTAAGTTGAAATTTAAGTTGAAATTGAAGTTGAAATTGATGTTAAAATTGAAGTTGAAATTGAATTTGAAATTGAAGTTGAAATTGAAGTTGAAATTGGAGTTGAAATTGAAGTTGAAATTGAAGTTGAAATTGAAGTTGAAATTGAAGTTGAAATTGAAGTTAAAATTGAAGTTGAAAATGAAGTTGAAATTGAAGTTGAATTTGAATTTGAAATTGAAGTTGAAATTGAAGTTGAAATTGGAGGTGAAATTGAAGTTGAAATTGAAGTTGAAATTGAAGTTGAATTTGAAGGTGAACTTGAAAGTGAAGTTGAAGTTGAAATTGAAGTTGAAATTGAAGTTGAAATTGATGTTAAAATTGAAGTTGAAATTTAAGTTGAAATTTAAGTTGAAATTGAAGTTGAAATTGATGTTAAAATTGAAGTTGAAATTGAAGTTGAAATTGAAGTTGAAATTGAAGTTGAAATTGAAGTTGAAATTGAAGTTGAAATTGAAGTTGAAATTGAAGTTGAAATTGAAGTTGAAATTGAAGTTGAAATTGAAGTTGAAATTGAAGTTAAAATTGAAGTTGAAAATGAAGTTGAAATTGAAGTTGAAATTGAAGTTAAAATTGAAGTTAAAATTTGAAGTTGAAAATGAAGTTGAAATTGAAGTTGAAATTGAAGTTGAAATTGAATTTGAAATTGAAGTTGAAATTGAAGTTGAAATTGGAGTTGAAATTGAAGTTGAAATTGAAGTTGAAATTGGAGTTGAAATTGAAGTTGAAATTGAAGTTAAAATTGAAGTTGAAAATGAAGTTGAAATTGAAGTTGAATTTGAATTTGAAATTGAAGTTGAAATTGGAGGTGAAATTGAAGTTGAAATTGGAGGTGAAATTGAAGTTGAAATTGAAGTTGAAATTGAAGTTGAATTTGAAGGTGAACTTGAAAGTGAAGTTGAAGTTGAAATTGAAGTTGAAATTGAAGTTGAAATTGATGTTAAAATTGAAGTTGAAATTGAAGTTGAAATTGAAGTTGAAATTGAAGTTGAAATTGAAAGTTAAAATTGAAGTTAAAATTGAAGTTGAAATTAAAGTTGAAATTGAAGTTAAAATTGAAGTTTAAGTTTAAGTAAAGTTAAAGTTGAAGTTGAAATTGAAGTTCAAATTGAAGTTGAAATTGAATTTGAAGTTAAGTTTGAATTTGAAATTGAAGTTGAAATTGAAGTTGAAATTGAAGTTGAAATTGAAGTTGAAATTGATGTTAAAATTGAAGTTGAAATTGAAGTTGAAATTGAAATTTAAAATTGAAGTTGAAATTGAAGTTAAAATTAAAGTTGAAATTGAAGTTGAAATTGAAGTTGAAATTGAAGTTAAAATTGAAGTTTAAGTTTAAGTAAAGTTAAAGTTGAAGTTGAATTTGAATTTGAAGTTGAACTTGAAAGTGAAGTTGAAGTTGAAATTGACGTTGAAGTTGAAGTTAAGTTGAAGTTGAAATTAAGTTTGAAATTGAAGTTGAAGTTGAAGTTGAAACTGAAGTTGAATTTGAAGGTGAACTTGAAAGTGAAGTTGAAGTTGAAATTGAAGTTGAAATTGAAGTTGAAATTGAAGTTGAAATTGAAGTTGAAATTGAAGTTGAAATTGAAGTTGAAATTGAAGTTGAAATTGAAGTTGAAATTGAAGTTGAAATTGATGTTAAAATTGAAGTTGAAATTGAAGTTGAAATTGAAGTTGAAATTGAAAGTTAAAATTGAAGTTAAAATTGAAGTTGAAATTGAAGTAGAAATTGAAGTTGAAATTGAAGTTGAAATTAAAACTGAAGTTGAAATTAAATTTGAAATTGAAGTTGAAATTGAAGTTAAAATTGAAGGTGAAATTGAAGTTGAAATTTAAGTTGAAATTTAAGTTGAAATTGAAGTTAAAATTGAAGTTGAAATTGAATTTGAAAATTGAAGTTGAAATTGAAGTTGAAATTGAAGTTGAAATTGAAGTTTGAAATTGGAGTTGAAATTGGAAGTTGAAATTGAAGTTGAAATTGAAGTTGAAATTGAAGTTGAAATTGAAGTTGAAATTGAAGTTGAAATTGAAATTGAAATTGAAGTTGAAATTAAAGTTGAAGTTGAAATTGAAGTTGAAATTGAAGTTGAAACTGAAGTTGAAATTTAAGTTGAAATTGAAGTTGAAATTGAAGTTAAAATTGAAGTTGAAATTTAAGTTGAAATTTAAGTTGAAATTGAAGTTGAAATTGATGTTAAAATTGAAGTTGATATTGAATTTGAAATTGAAGTTGAAATTGAAGTTGAAAATTGGAGTTGAAATTGAAGTTGAAATTGAAGTTGAAATTGAAGTTGAAATTGAAGTTGAAATTGAAGTTAAAATTGAAGTTGAAAATGAAGTTGAAATTGAAGTTGAATTTGAATTTGAAATTGAAGTTGAAATTGAAGTTGAAATTGGAGGTGAAATTGAAGTTGAAATTGAAGTTGAAATTGAAGTTGAATTTGAAGGTGAACTTGAAAGTGAAGTTGAAGTTGAAATTGAAGTTGAAATTGAAGTTGAAATTGATGTTAAAATTGAAGTTGAAATTTAAGTTGAAATTTAAGTTGAAATTGAAGTTGAAATTGATGTTAAAATTGAAGTTGAAATTGAAGTTGAAATTGAAGTTTGAAATTGAAGTTGAGAAATTGAAGTTGAAATTGAAGTTGAAATTGAAGTTGAAATTGAAGTTGAAATTGAAGTTGAAATTGAAGTTGAAATTGAAGTTGAAATTGAAGTTAAAATTGAAGTTGAAAATGAAGTTGAAATTGAAGTTGAAATTGAAGTTAAAATTGAAGTTAAAATTGAAGTTGAAAATGAAGTTGAAATTGAAGTTGAAATTGAAGTTGAAATTGAATTTGAAATTGAAGTTGAAATTGAAGTTGAAATTGGAGTTGAAATTGAAGTTGAAATTGAAGTTGAAATTGGAGTTGAAATTGAAGTTGAAATTGAAGTTAAAATTGAAGTTGAAAATTGAAGTTGAAATTGAAGTTGAATTTGAATTTGAAATTGAAGTTGAAATTGGAGGTGAAATTGAAGTTGAAATTGGAGGTGAAATTGAAGTTGAAATTGAAGTTGAAATTGAAGTTGAATTTGAAGGTGAACTTGAAAGTGAAGTTGAAGTTGAAATTGAAGTTGAAATTGAAGTTGAAATTGATGTTAAAATTGAAGTTGAAATTGAAGTTGAAATTGAAGTTGAAATTGAAGTTGAAATTGAAAGTTAAAATTGAAGTTAAAATTGAAGTTGAAATTAAAGTTGAAATTGAAGTTAAAATTGAAGTTTAAGTTTAAGTAAAGTTAAAGTTGAAGTTGAAATTGAAGTTCAAATTGAAGTTGAAATTGAATTTGAAGTTAAGTTTGAATTTGAAATTGAAGTTGAAATTGAAGTTGAAATTGAAGTTGAAATTGAAGTTGAAATTGATGTTAAAATTGAAGTTGAAATTGAAGTTGAAATTGAAATTTAAAATTGAAGTTGAAATTGAAGTTAAAATTAAAGTTGAAATTGAAGTTGAAATTGAAGTTGAAATTGAAGTTAAAATTGAAGTTTAAGTTTAAGTAAAGTTAAAGTTGAAGTTGAATTTGAATTTGAAGTTGAACTTGAAAGTGAAGTTGAAGTTGAAATTGACGTTGAAGTTGAAGTTAAGTTGAAGTTGAAATTAAGTTTGAAATTGAAGTTGAAGTTGAAGTTGAAACTGAAGTTGAATTTGAAGGTGAACTTGAAAGTGAAGTTGAAGTTGAAATTGAAGTTGAAATTGAAGTTGAAATTGAAGTTGAAATTGAAGTTGAAATTGAAGTTGAAATTGAAGTTGAAATTGAAGTTGAAATTGAAGTTGAAATTGAAGTTGAAATTGATGTTAAAATTGAAGTTGAAATTGAAGTTGAAATTGAAGTTGAAATTGAAAGTTAAAATTGAAGTTAAAATTGAAGTTGAAATTGAAGTAGAAATTGAAGTTGAAATTGAAGTTGAAATTAAAACTGAAGTTGAAATTAAATTTGAAATTGAAGTTGAAATTGAAGTTAAAATTGAAGTTGAAATTGAAGTTGAAATTTAAGTTGAAATTTAAGTTGAAATTGAAGTTAAAATTCAAGTTGAAATTGAATTTGAAAATTGAAGTTGAAATTGAAGTTGAAATTGAAGTTGAAATTGAAGTTGAAATTGGAGTTGAAATTGGAGTTGAAATTGAAGTTGAAATTGAAGTTGAAATTGAAGTTGAAATTGAAGTTGAAATTGAAGTTGAAATTGAAATTGAAATTGAAGTTGAAATTAAAGTTGAAGTTGAAATTGAAGTTGAAATTGAAGTTGAAACTGAAGTTGAAATTTAAGTTGAAATTGAAGTTGAAATTGAAGTTAAAATTGAAGTTGAAATTTAAGTTGAAATTTAAGTTGAAATTGAAGTTGAAATTGATGTTAAAATTGAAGTTGAAATTGAATTTGAAATTGAAGTTGAAATTGAAGTTGAAATTGGAGTTGAAATTGAAGTTGAAATTGAAGTTGAAATTGAAGTTGAAATTGAAGTTGAAATTGAAGTTAAAATTGAAGTTGAAAATGAAGTTGAAATTGAAGTTGAATTTGAATTTGAAATTGAAGTTGAAATTGAAGTTGAAATTGGAGGTGAAATTGAAGTTGAAATTGAAGTTGAAATTGAAGTTGAATTTGAAGGTGAACTTGAAAGTGAAGTTGAAGTTGAAATTGAAGTTGAAATTGAAGTTGAAATTGATGTTAAAATTGAAGTTGAAATTTAAGTTGAAATTTAAGTTGAAATTGAAGTTGAAATTGATGTTAAAATTGAAGTTGAAATTGAAGTTGAAATTGAAGTTGAAATTGAAGTTGAAATTGAAGTTGAAATTGAAGTTGAAATTGAAGTTGAAATTGAAGTTGAAATTGAAGTTGAAATTGAAGTTGAAATTGAAGTTGAAATTGAAGTTGAAATTGAAGTTGAAATTGAAATTAAAATTGAAGTCGAAATTGAAGTTGAAATTGAAGTTGAAATTGAAGTTGAAATTGAAGTTGAAATTGAAGTTGAAATTGAAGTTGAAATTGAAGTTGAAATTGAAGTTGAAATTGAAAGTTAAAATTGAAGTTAAAATTGAAGTTGAAATTAAAGTTGAAATTGAAGTTAAAATTGAAGTTTAAGTTTAAGTAAAGTTAAAGTTGAAGTTGAAATTGAAGTTCAAATTGAAGTTGAAATTGAATTTGAAGTTAAGTTTGAATTTGAAATTGAAGTTGAAATTGAAGTTGAAATTGAAGTTGAAATTGATGTTAAAATTGAAGTTGAAATTGAAGTTGAAATTGAAGTTGAAATTGAAAGTTAAAATTGAAGTTGAAATTGAAATTAAAATTAAAGTTGAAATTGAAGTTGAAATTGAAGTTGAAATTGAAGTTAAAATTGAAGTTTAAGTTTAAGTAAAGTTAAAGTTGAAGTTGAATTTGAATTTGAAGTTGAACTTGAAAGTGAAGTTGAAGTTGAAATTGACGTTGAAGTTGAAGTTAAGTTGAAGTTGAAATTGAATTTGAAATTGAAGTTGAAATTGAAGTTGAAATTGAAGTTGAAATTGAAGTTGAAATTGGAGTTGAAATTGAAGTTGAAATTGAAGTTGAAATTGAAGTTGAAATTGAAGTTGAAATTGAAATTGAAATTGAAGTTGAAATTAAAGTTGAAGTTGAAATTGAAGTTGAAATTGAAGTTGAAACTGAAGTTGAAATTGAAGTTGAAATTGAAGTTGAAATTGAAGTTAAAATTGAAGTTGAAATTGAAGTTGAAATTGAAGTTGAAATTGAAGCTGAAATTGATGTTAAAATTGAAGTTGAAATTGAAGTTGAAATTGAAGTTGAAATTGAAGTTGAAATTGAAGTTGAAATTGAAATTAAAATTGAAGTCGAAATTGAAGTTGAAATTGAAGTTGAAATTGAAGTTGAAATTGAAGTTGAAATTGAAGTTGAAATTGGAGTTGAAATTGAAGTTGAAATTGAAGTTAAAATTGAAGTTGAAAATGAAGTTGAAATTGAAGTTGAAATTAAAGTTGAAATTGAATTTGAAATTGAAGTTGAAATTGAAGTTGAAATTGGAGTTGAAATTGAAGTTGAAATTGAAGTTGAAATTGAAGTTGAAATTGAAGTTGAAATTGAAGTTAAAATTGAAGTTGAAAATGAAGTTGAAATTGAAGTTGAATTTGAATTTGAAATTGAAGTTGAAATTGAAGTTGAAATTGGAGGTGAAATTGAAGTTGAAATTGAAGTTGAAATTGAAGTTGAATTTGAAGGTGAACTTGAAAGTGAAGTTGAAGTTGAAATTGAAGTTGAAATTGAAGTTGAAATTGATGTTAAAATTGAAGTTGAAATTGAAGTTGAAATTGAAGTTGAAATTGAAGTTGAAATTGAAAGTTAAAATTGAAGTTGAAATTGAAGTTGAAATTAAAGTTGAAATTGAAGTTAAAATTGAAGTTTAAGTTTAAGTAAAGTTAAAGTTGAAGTTGAAATTGAAGTTGAAATTGAAGTTGAAATTGAAGTTGAAATTGAAGTTGAATTTGAATTTGAAATTGAAGTTGAAATTGAAGTTGAAATTGGAGGTGAAATTGAAGTTGAAATTGAAGTTGAAATTGAAGTTTAATTTGAAGGTGAACTTGAAAGTGAAGTTGAAGTTGAAATTGAAGTTGAATTTGAATTTGAAATTGAAGTTGAAATTGAAGTTGAAATTGAAGTTGAAATTGAAGTTGAAATTGAAGTTGAAATTGAAGTTGAAATTGAAGTTGAAATTGAAGTTGAAATTGAAGTTGAAATTGAAGTTAAAATTGAAGTTGAAAATGAAGTTGAAATTGAAGTTAAAATTGAAGTTGAAAATGAAGTTGAAATTGAAGTTGAATTTGAATTTGAAATTGAAGTTGAAATTGAAGTTAAAATTGAAGTTTAATTTGAAGGTGAACTTGAAAGTGAAGTTGAAGTTGAAATTGAAGTTGAATTTGAATTTGAAATTGATGTTGAAATTGAAGTTGAAATTGAAGTTGAAATTGAAGTTGAAATTGAAGTTGAAATTGAAGTTAAAATTGAAGTTGAAATTGAAGTTGAAAGTGAAGTTGAAATTGAAGTTGAAATTGATGTTAAAATTGAAGTTGAAATTGAAGTTGAAATTGAAGTTGAAATTGAAGTTGAAATTGAAGTTGAAATTGAAGTTGAAATTGAAGTTGAAATTGAAGTTGAAATTGAAGTTGAAATTGAAGTTAAAATTGAAGTTGAAAATGAAGTTGAAATTGAAGTTGAATTTGAATTTGAAATTGAAGTTGAAATTGAAGTTGAAATTGGAGGTGAAATTGAAGTTGAAATTGAAGTTGAAATTGAAGTTGAATTTGAAGGTGAACTTGAAAGTGAAGTTGAAGTTGAAATTGAAGTTGAAATTGAAGTTGAAATTGATGTTAAAATTGAAGTTGAAATTGAAGTTGAAATTGAAGTTGAAATTGAAAGTTAAAATTGAAGTTGAAATTGAAGTTGAATTTAAAGTGGAAATTGAAGTTAAAATTGAAGTTTAAGTTTAAGTAAAGTTAAAGTTGAAGTTGAAATTGAAGTTCAAATTGAAGTTGAAATTGAATTTGAAGTTAAGTTTGAATTTGAAATTGAAGTTGAAATTGAAGTTGAAATTGAAGTTGAAATTGATGTTAAAATTGAAGTTGAAATTGAAGTTAAAATTAAAGTTGAAATTGAAGTTGAAATTGAAGTTGAAATTGAAGTTAAAATTGAAGTTTAAGTTTAAGTAAAGTTAAAGTTGAAGTTGAATTTGAATTTGAAGTTGAACTTGAAAGTGAAGTTGAAGTTGAAATTGACGTTGAAGTTGAAGTTAAGTTGAAGTTGAAATTAAGTTTGAAATTGAAGTTGAAGTTGAAGTTGAAATTGAAGTTGAAATTGAAGTTGAAATTGGAGTTGAAATTGAAGTTGAAATTGAAGTTGAAATTGAAGTTGAAATTGAAGTTGAAATTGAAATTGAAATTGAAGTTGAAATTAAAGTTGAAGTTGAAATTGAAGTTGAAATTGAAGTTGAAACTGAAGTTGAAATTGAAGTTGAAATTGAAGTTGAAATTGAAGTTAAAATTGAAGTTGAAATTGAAGTTGAAATTGAAGTTGAAATTGAAGCTGAAATTGATGTTAAAATTGAAGTTGAAATTGAAGTTGAAATTGAAGTTGAAATTGAAGTTGAAATTGAAGTTGAAATTGAAATTAAAATTGAAGTCGAAATTGAAGTTGAAATTGAAGTTGAAATTGAAGTTGAAATTGAAGTTGAAATTGAAGTTGAAATTGGAGTTGAAATTGAAGTTGAAATTGAAGTTAAAATTGAAGTTGAAAATGAAGTTGAAATTGAAGTTGAAATTAAAGTTGAAATTGAATTTGAAATTGAAGTTGAAATTGAAGTTGAAATTGGAGTTGAAATTGAAGTTGAAATTGAAGTTGAAATTGAAGTTGAAATTGAAGTTGAAATTGAAGTTAAAATTGAAGTTGAAAATGAAGTTGAAATTGAAGTTGAATTTGAATTTGAAATTGAAGTTGAAATTGAAGTTGAAATTGGAGGTGAAATTGAAGTTGAAATTGAAGTTGAAATTGAAGTTGAATTTGAAGGTGAACTTGAAAGTGAAGTTGAAGTTGAAATTGAAGTTGAAATTGAAGTTGAAATTGATGTTAAAATTGAAGTTGAAATTGAAGTTGAAATTGAAGTTGAAATTGAAGTTGAAATTGAAAGTTAAAATTGAAGTTGAAATTGAAGTTGAAATTAAAGTTGAAATTGAAGTTAAAATTGAAGTTTAAGTTTAAGTAAAGTTAAAGTTGAAGTTGAAATTGAAGTTGAAATTGAAGTTGAAATTGAAGTTGAAATTGAAGTTGAAATTGAAGTTGAAATTGAAGTTAAAATTAAAGTTGAAAATGAAGTTGAAATTGAAGTTGAATTTGAATTTGAAATTGAAGTTGAAATTGAAGTTGAAATTGGAGGTGAAATTGAAGTTGAAATTGAAGTTGAAATTGAAGTTTAATTTGAAGGTGAACTTGAAAGTGAAGTTGAAGTTGAAATTGAAGTTGAATTTGAATTTGAAATTGAAGTTGAAATTGAAGTTGAAATTGAAGTTGAAATTGAAGTTGAAATTGAAGTTGAAATTGAAGTTGAAATTGAAGTTGAAATTGAAGTTAAAATTGAAGTTGAAAATGAAGTTGAAATTGAAGTTAAAATTGAAGTTGAAAATGAAGTTGAAATTGAAGTTGAATTTGAATTTGAAATTGAAGTTGAAATTGAAGTTAAAATTGAAGTTTAATTTGAAGGTGAACTTGAAAGTGAAGTTGAAGTTGAAATTGAAGTTGAATTTGAATTTGAAATTGATGTTGAAATTGAAGTTGAAATTGAAGTTGAAATTGAAGTTGAAATTGAAGTTGAAATTGAAGTTAAAATTGAAGTTGAAATTGAAGTTGAAAGTGAAGTTGAAATTGAAGTTGAAATTGATGTTAAAATTGAAGTTGAAATTGAAGTTGAAATTGAAGTTGAAATTGAAGTTGAAATTGAAGTTGAAATTGAAGTTGAAATTGAAGTTGAAATTGAAGTTGAAATTGAAGTTGAAATTGAAGTTAAAATTGAAGTTGAAAATGAAGTTGAAATTGAAGTTGAATTTGAATTTGAAATTGAAGTTGAAATTGAAGTTGAAATTGGAGGTGAAATTGAAGTTGAAATTGAAGTTGAAATTGAAGTTGAATTTGAAGGTGAACTTGAAAGTGAAGTTGAAGTTGAAATTGAAGTTGAAATTGAAGTTGAAATTGATGTTAAAATTGAAGTTGAAATTGAAGTTGAAATTGAAGTTGAAATTGAAAGTTAAAATTGAAGTTGAAATTGAAGTTGAATTTAAAGTGGAAATTGAAGTTAAAATTGAAGTTTAAGTTTAAGTAAAGTTAAAGTTGAAGTTGAAATTGAAGTTCAAATTGAAGTTGAAATTGAATTTGAAGTTAAGTTTGAATTTGAAATTGAAGTTGAAATTGAAGTTGAAATTGAAGTTGAAATTGATGTTAAAATTGAAGTTGAAATTGAAGTTAAAATTAAAGTTGAAATTGAAGTTGAAATTGAAGTTGAAATTGAAGTTAAAATTGAAGTTTAAGTTTAAGTAAAGTTAAAGTTGAAGTTGAATTTGAATTTGAAGTTGAACTTGAAAGTGAAGTTGAAGTTGAAATTGACGTTGAAGTTGAAGTTAAGTTGAAGTTGAAATTAAGTTTGAAATTGAAGTTGAAGTTGAAATTAAAGTTAAAATTGAAGTTAAATTTGAAGTTGAAATTGAAGTTGAAATTGAAGTTGAAATTGAAGTTGAAACTGAAGTTGAATTTGAAGGTGAACTTGAAAGTGAAGTTGAAGTTGAAATTGAAGTTAAAATTAAAGTTGAAATTGAAGTTGAAATTGAAGTTGAAATTGAAGTTGAAATTGAAGTTAAAATTGAAGTTTAAGTTTAAGTAAAGTTAAAGTTGAAGTTGAATTTGAATTTGAAGTTGAACTTGAAAGTGAAGTTGAAGTTGAAATTGACGTTGAAGTTGAAGTTAAGTTGAAGTTGAAATTAAGTTTGAAATTGAAGTTGAAGTTGAAATTAAAGTTAAAATTGAAGTTAAATTTGAAGTTGAAATTGAAGTTGAAATTGAAGTTGAAATTGAAGTTGAAACTGAAGTTGAATTTGAAGGTGAACTTGAAAGTGAAGTTGAAGTTGAAATTGAAGTTGAAATTAAAGTTGAAATTGAAGTTGAAATTGAAGTTGAAATTGAAGTTGAAATTGAAGTTGAAATTGAAGTTGAAATTAATGTTAAAATTGAAGTTGAAATTGAAGTTGAAATTGAAGTTGAAATTGAAAGTTAAAATTGAAGTTAAAATTGAAGTTGAAATTGAAGTAGAAATTGAAGTTGAAATTGAAGTTGAAATTAAAACTGAAGTTGAAATTAAATTTGAAATTGAAGTTGAAATTGAAGTTAAAATTGAAGTTAAAATTGAAGTTGAAAATGAAGTTGAAATTGAAGTTGAAATTGAAGTTGAAATTGAATTTGAAATTGAAGTTGAAATTGAAGTTGAAATTGGAGTTGAAATTGAAGTTGAAATTGAAGTTGAAATTGGAGTTGAAATTGAAGTTGAAATTGAAGTTAAAATTGAAGTTGAAAATGAAGTTGAAATTGAAGTTGAATTTGAATTTGAAATTGAAGTTGAAATTGGAGGTGAAATTGAAGTTAAAATTGGAGGTGAAATTGAAGTTGAAATTGAAGTTGAAATTGAAGTTGAATTTGAAGGTGAACTTGAAAGTGAAGTTGAAGTTGAAATTGAAGTTGAAATTGAAGTTGAAATTGATGTTAAAATTGAAGTTGAAATTGAAGTTGAAATTGAAGTTGAAATTGAAGTTGAAATTGAAAGTTAAAATTGAAGTTAAAATTGAAGTTGAAATTAAAGTTGAAATTGAAGTTAAAATTGAAGTTTAAGTTTAAGTAAAGTTAAAGTTGAAGTTGAAATTGAAGTTCAAATTGAAGTTGAAATTGAATTTGAAGTTAAGTTTGAATTTGAAATTGAAGTTGAAATTGAAGTTGAAATTGAAGTTGAAATTGATGTTAAAATTGAAGTTGAAATTGAAGTTGAAATTGAAGTTGAAATTGAAATTTAAAATTGAAGTTTAAGTTTAAGTAAAGTTAAAGTTGAAGTTGAATTTGAATTTGAAGTTGAACTTGAAAGTGAAGTTGAAGTTGAAATTGACGTTGAAGTTGAAGTTAAGTTGAAGTTGAAATTAAGTTTGAAATTGAAGTTGAAGTTGAAATTAAAGTTAAAATTGAAGTTAAATTTGAAGTTGAAATTGAAGTTGAAATTGAAGTTGAAATTGAAGTTGAAACTGAAGTTGAATTTGAAGGTGAACTTGAAAGTGAAGTTGAAGTTGAAATTGAAGTTGAAATTGAAGTTGAAATTGAAGTTGAAATTGAAGTTGAAATTGAAGTTGAAATTGAAGTTGAAATTGAAGTTGAAATTGAAGTTGAAATTAATGTTAAAATTGAAGTTGAAATTGAAGTTGAAATTGAAGTTGAAATTGAAGTTGAAATTGAAAGTTAAAATTGAAGTTAAAATTGAAGTTGAAATTGAAGTAGAAATTGAAGTTGAAATTGAAGTTGAAATTAAAACTGAAGTTGAAATTAAATTTGAAATTGAAGTTGAAATTGAAGTTAAAATTGAAGTTGAAATTTAAGTTGAAATTTAAGTTGAAATTGAAGTTAAAATTGAAGTTGAAATTGAATTTGAAATTGAAGTTGAAATTGAAGTTGAAATTGAAGTTGAAATTGAAGTTGAAATTGGAGTTGAAATTGAAGTTGAAATTGAAGTTGAAATTGAAGTTGAAATTGAAGTTGAAATTGAAATTGAAATTGAAGTTGAAATTAAAGTTGAAGTTGAAATTGAAGTTGAAATTGAAGTTGAAACTGAAGTTGAAATTTAAGTTGAAATTGAAGTTGAAATTGAAGTTAAAATTGAAGTTGAAATTTAAGTTGAAATTTAAGTTGAAATTGAAGTTGAAATTGATGTTAAAATTGAAGTTGAAATTGAAGTTGAAATTGAAGTTGAAATTGAAGTTGAAATTGAAGTTGAAATTGAAGTTGAAATTGAAGTTGAAATTGAAGTTGAAATTGAAGTTGAAATTGAAGTTGAAATTGAAGTTGAAATTGAAGTTGAAATTGAAGTTGAAATTGAAGTTGAAATTGAAGTTGAAATTGAAATTAAAATTGAAGTCGAAATTGAAGTTGAAATTGAAGTTGAAATTGAAGTTGAAATTGAAGTTGAAATTGAAGTTGAAATTGAAGTTGAAATTGAAGTTGAAATTGAAGTTGAAATTGAAGTTAAAATTGAAGTTAAAATTGAAGTTGAAAATGAAGTTGAAATTGAAGTTGAAATTGAAGTTGAAATTGAATTTGAAATTGAAGTTGAAATTGAAGTTGAAATTGGAGTTGAAATTGAAGTTGAAATTGAAGTTGAAATTGGAGTTGAAATTGAAGTTGAAATTGAAGTTAAAATTGAAGTTGAAAATGAAGTTGAAATTGAAGTTGAATTTGAATTTGAAATTGAAGTTTAAATTGGAGGTGAAATTGAAGTTGAAATTGGAGGTGAAATTGAAGTTGAAATTGAAGTTGAAATTGAAGTTGAATTTGAAGGTGAACTTGAAAGTGAAGTTGAAGTTGAAATTGAAGTTGAAATTGAAGTTGAAATTGAAGTTAAAATTGAAGTTTAAGTTTAAGTAAAGTTAAAGTTGAAGTTGAATTTGAATTTGAAGTTGAACTTGAAAGTGAAGTTGAAGTTGAAATTGACGTTGAAGTTGAAGTTAAGTTGAAGTTGAAATTGAATTTGAAATTGAAGTTGAAATTGAAGTTGAAATTGAAGTTGAAATTGAAGTTAAAATTAAAGTTGAAAATGAAGTTGAAATTGAAGTTGAATTTGAATTTGAAATTGAAGTTGAAATTGAAGTTGAAATTGGAGGTGAAATTGAAGTTGAAATTGAAGTTGAAATTGAAGTTTAATTTGAAGGTGAACTTGAAAGTGAAGTTGAAGTTGAAATTGACGTTGAAGTTGAAGTTAAGTTGAAGTTGAAATTAAGTTTGAAATTGAAGTTGAAATTGAAGTTGAATTTGAAGGTGAACTTGAAAGTGAAGTTGAAGTTGAAATTGAAGTTGAAATTGAAGTTGAAATTGAAGTTAAAATTGAAGTTTAAGTTTAAGTAAAGTTAAAGTTGAAGTTGAATTTGAATTTGAAGTTGAACTTGAAAGTGAAGTTGAAGTTGAAATTGACTTTGAAGTTGAAGTTCAAATTGAAGTTGAAATTGAAGTTGAAATTGAAGTTGAAATTGAAGTTGAAATTGAAGTTGAAATTGAAGTTGAATTTAAAGTGGAAATTGAAGTTAAAATTGAAGTTTAAGTTTAAGTAAAGTTAAAGTTGAAGTTGAAATTGAAGTTCAAATTGAAGTTGAAATTGAATTTGAAGTTAAGTTTGAATTTGAAATTGAAGTTGAAATTGAAGTTGAAATTGAAGTTGAAATTGATGTTAAAATTGAAGTTGAAATTGAAGTTGAAATTGAAGTTGAAATTGAAGTTGAAATTGAAATTTAAAATTGAAGTTGAAATTGAAGTTAAAATTAAAGTTGAAATTGAAGTTGAAATTGAAGTTGAAATTGAAGTTAAAATTGAAGTTTAAGTTTAAGTAAAGTTAAAGTTGAAGTTGAATTTGAATTTGAAGTTGAACTTGAAAGTGAAGTTGAAGTTGAAATTGACGTTGAAGTTGAAGTTAAGTTGAAGTTGAAATTAAGTTTGAAATTGAAGTTGAAATTGAAGTTGAATTTGAAGTTGAAGTTGAAGTTGAAATTGAAGTTAAAATTAAAGTTGAAAATGAAGTTGAAATTGAAGTTGAATTTGAATTTGAAATTGAAGTTGAAATTGAAGTTGAAATTGGAGGTGAAATTGAAGTTGAAATTGAAGTTGAAATTGAAGTTTAATTTGAAGGTGAACTTGAAAGTGAAGTTGAAGTTGAAATTGAAGTTGAATTTGAATTTGAAATTGAAGTTGAAATTGAAGTTGAAATTGAAGTTGAAATTGAAGTTGAAATTGAAGTTGAAATTGAAGTTGAAATTGAAGTTGAAATTGAAGTTGAAATTGAAGTTGAAATTGAAGTTAAAATTGAAGTTGAAAATGAAGTTGAAATTGAAGTTAAAATTGAAGTTGAAAATGAAGTTGAAATTGAAGTTGAATTTGAATTTGAAATTGAAGTTGAAATTGAAGTTGAAATTGAAGTTTAATTTGAAGGTGAACTTGAAAGTGAAGTTGAAGTTGAAATTGAAGTTGAATTTGAATTTGAAATTGAAGTTGAAATTGAAGTTGAAATTGAAGTTGAAATTGAAGTTGAAATTGAAGTTGAAATTGAAGTTAAAATTGAAGTTGAAATTGAAGTTGAAAGTGAAGTTGAAATTGAAGTTGAAATTGATGTTAAAATTGAAGTTGAAATTGAAGTTGAAATTGAAGTTGAAATTGAAGTTGAAATTGAAGTTGAAATTGAAGTTGAAATTGAAGTTGAAATTTGGGTTGAAATTGAAGTTAAAATTGAAGTTGAAAATGAAGTTGAAATTGAAGTTGAATTTGAATTTGAAATTGAAGTTGAAATTGAAGTTGAAATTGGAGGTGAAATTGAAGTTGAAATTGAAGTTGAAATTGAAGTTGAATTTGAAGGTGAACTTGAAAGTGAAGTTGAAGTTGAAATTGAAGTTGAAATTGAAGTTGAAATTGATGTTAAAATTGAAGTTGAAATTGAAGTTGAAATTGAAGTTGAAATTGAAAGTTAAAATTGAAGTTGAAATTGAAGTTGAATTTAAAGTGGAAATTGAAGTTAAAATTGAAGTTTAAGTTTAAGTAAAGTTAAAGTTGAAGTTGAAATTGAAGTTCAAATTGAAGTTGAAATTGAATTTGAAGTTAAGTTTGAATTTGAAATTGAAGTTGAAATTGAAGTTGAAATTGAAGTTGAAATTGATGTTAAAATTGAAGTTGAAATTGAAGTTGAAATTGAAGTTGAAATTGAAATTTAAAATTGAAGTTGAAATTGAAGTTAAAATTAAAGTTGAAATTGAAGTTGAAATTGAAGTTAAAATTGAAGTTTAAGTTTAAGTAAAGTTAAAGTTGAAGTTGAAATTGAAGTTCAAATTGAAGTTGAAATTGAATTTGAAGTTAAGTTTGAATTTGAAATTGAAGTTGAAATTGAAGTTGAAATTGAAGTTGAAATTGATGTTAAAATTGAAGTTGAAATTGAAGTTGAAATTGAAGTTGAAATTGAAATTTAAAATTGAAGTTTAAGTTTAAGTAAAGTTAAAGTTGAAGTTGAATTTGAATTTGAAGTTGAACTTGAAAGTGAAGTTGAAGTTGAAATTGACGTTGAAGTTGAAGTTAAGTTGAAGTTGAAATTAAGTTTGAAATTGAAGTTGAAGTTGAAATTAAAGTTAAAATTGAAGTTAAATTTGAAGTTGAAATTGAAGTTGAAATTGAAGTTGAAATTGAAGTTGAAACTGAAGTTGAATTTGAAGGTGAACTTGAAAGTGAAGTTGAAGTTGAAATTGAAGTTGAAATTGAAGTTGAAATTGAAGTTGAAATTGAAGTTGAAATTGAAGTTGAAATTGAAGTTGAAATTGAAGTTGAAATTGAAGTTGAAATTAATGTTAAAATTGAAGTTGAAATTGAAGTTGAAATTGAAGTTGAAATTGAAGTTGAAATTGAAAGTTAAAATTGAAGTTAAAATTGAAGTTGAAATTGAAGTAGAAATTGAAGTTGAAATTGAAGTTGAAATTAAAACTGAAGTTGAAATTAAATTTGAAATTGAAGTTGAAATTGAAGTTAAAATTGAAGTTGAAATTTAAGTTGAAATTTAAGTTGAAATTGAAGTTAAAATTGAAGTTGAAATTGAATTTGAAATTGAAGTTGAAATTGAAGTTGAAATTGAAGTTGAAATTGAAGTTGAAATTGGAGTTGAAATTGAAGTTGAAATTGAAGTTGAAATTGAAGTTGAAATTGAAGTTGAAATTGAAATTGAAATTGAAGTTGAAATTAAAGTTGAAGTTGAAATTGAAGTTGAAATTGAAGTTGAAACTGAAGTTGAAATTTAAGTTGAAATTGAAGTTGAAATTGAAGTTAAAATTGAAGTTGAAATTTAAGTTGAAATTTAAGTTGAAATTGAAGTTGAAATTGATGTTAAAATTGAAGTTGAAATTGAAGTTGAAATTGAAGTTGAAATTGAAGTTGAAATTGAAGTTGAAATTGAAGTTGAAATTGAAGTTGAAATTGAAGTTGAAATTGAAGTTGAAATTGAAGTTGAAATTGAAGTTGAAATTGAAGTTGAAATTGAAGTTGAAATTGAAGTTGAAATTGAAGTTGAAATTGAAATTAAAATTGAAGTCGAAATTGAAGTTGAAATTGAAGTTGAAATTGAAGTTGAAATTGAAGTTGAAATTGAAGTTGAAATTGAAGTTGAAATTGAAGTTGAAATTGAAGTTGAAATTGAAGTTAAAATTGAAGTTAAAATTGAAGTTGAAAATGAAGTTGAAATTGAAGTTGAAATTGAAGTTGAAATTGAATTTGAAATTGAAGTTGAAATTGAAGTTGAAATTGGAGTTGAAATTGAAGTTGAAATTGAAGTTGAAATTGGAGTTGAAATTGAAGTTGAAATTGAAGTTAAAATTGAAGTTGAAAATGAAGTTGAAATTGAAGTTGAATTTGAATTTGAAATTGAAGTTTAAATTGGAGGTGAAATTGAAGTTGAAATTGGAGGTGAAATTGAAGTTGAAATTGAAGTTGAAATTGAAGTTGAATTTGAAGGTGAACTTGAAAGTGAAGTTGAAGTTGAAATTGAAGTTGAAATTGAAGTTGAAATTGAAGTTAAAATTGAAGTTTAAGTTTAAGTAAAGTTAAAGTTGAAGTTGAATTTGAATTTGAAGTTGAACTTGAAAGTGAAGTTGAAGTTGAAATTGACGTTGAAGTTGAAGTTAAGTTGAAGTTGAAATTGAATTTGAAATTGAAGTTGAAATTGAAGTTGAAATTGAAGTTGAAATTGAAGTTAAAATTAAAGTTGAAAATGAAGTTGAAATTGAAGTTGAATTTGAATTTGAAATTGAAGTTGAAATTGAAGTTGAAATTGGAGGTGAAATTGAAGTTGAAATTGAAGTTGAAATTGAAGTTTAATTTGAAGGTGAACTTGAAAGTGAAGTTGAAGTTGAAATTGACGTTGAAGTTGAAGTTAAGTTGAAGTTGAAATTAAGTTTGAAATTGAAGTTGAAATTGAAGTTGAATTTGAAGGTGAACTTGAAAGTGAAGTTGAAGTTGAAATTGAAGTTGAAATTGAAGTTGAAATTGAAGTTAAAATTGAAGTTTAAGTTTAAGTAAAGTTAAAGTTGAAGTTGAATTTGAATTTGAAGTTGAACTTGAAAGTGAAGTTGAAGTTGAAATTGACTTTGAAGTTGAAGTTCAAATTGAAGTTGAAATTGAAGTTGAAATTGAAGTTGAAATTGAAGTTGAAATTGAAGTTGAAATTGAAGTTGAATTTAAAGTGGAAATTGAAGTTAAAATTGAAGTTTAAGTTTAAGTAAAGTTAAAGTTGAAGTTGAAATTGAAGTTCAAATTGAAGTTGAAATTGAATTTGAAGTTAAGTTTGAATTTGAAATTGAAGTTGAAATTGAAGTTGAAATTGAAGTTGAAATTGATGTTAAAATTGAAGTTGAAATTGAAGTTGAAATTGAAGTTGAAATTGAAGTTGAAATTGAAATTTAAAATTGAAGTTGAAATTGAAGTTAAAATTAAAGTTGAAATTGAAGTTGAAATTGAAGTTGAAATTGAAGTTAAAATTGAAGTTTAAGTTTAAGTAAAGTTAAAGTTGAAGTTGAATTTGAATTTGAAGTTGAACTTGAAAGTGAAGTTGAAGTTGAAATTGACGTTGAAGTTGAAGTTAAGTTGAAGTTGAAATTAAGTTTGAAATTGAAGTTGAAATTGAAGTTGAATTTGAAGTTGAAGTTGAAGTTGAAATTGAAGTTAAAATTAAAGTTGAAAATGAAGTTGAAATTGAAGTTGAATTTGAATTTGAAATTGAAGTTGAAATTGAAGTTGAAATTGGAGGTGAAATTGAAGTTGAAATTGAAGTTGAAATTGAAGTTTAATTTGAAGGTGAACTTGAAAGTGAAGTTGAAGTTGAAATTGAAGTTGAATTTGAATTTGAAATTGAAGTTGAAATTGAAGTTGAAATTGAAGTTGAAATTGAAGTTGAAATTGAAGTTGAAATTGAAGTTGAAATTGAAGTTGAAATTGAAGTTGAAATTGAAGTTGAAATTGAAGTTAAAATTGAAGTTGAAAATGAAGTTGAAATTGAAGTTAAAATTGAAGTTGAAAATGAAGTTGAAATTGAAGTTGAATTTGAATTTGAAATTGAAGTTGAAATTGAAGTTGAAATTGAAGTTTAATTTGAAGGTGAACTTGAAAGTGAAGTTGAAGTTGAAATTGAAGTTGAATTTGAATTTGAAATTGAAGTTGAAATTGAAGTTGAAATTGAAGTTGAAATTGAAGTTGAAATTGAAGTTGAAATTGAAGTTAAAATTGAAGTTGAAATTGAAGTTGAAAGTGAAGTTGAAATTGAAGTTGAAATTGATGTTAAAATTGAAGTTGAAATTGAAGTTGAAATTGAAGTTGAAATTGAAGTTGAAATTGAAGTTGAAATTGAAGTTGAAATTGAAGTTGAAATTTGGGTTGAAATTGAAGTTAAAATTGAAGTTGAAAATGAAGTTGAAATTGAAGTTGAATTTGAATTTGAAATTGAAGTTGAAATTGAAGTTGAAATTGGAGGTGAAATTGAAGTTGAAATTGAAGTTGAAATTGAAGTTGAATTTGAAGGTGAACTTGAAAGTGAAGTTGAAGTTGAAATTGAAGTTGAAATTGAAGTTGAAATTGATGTTAAAATTGAAGTTGAAATTGAAGTTGAAATTGAAGTTGAAATTGAAAGTTAAAATTGAAGTTGAAATTGAAGTTGAATTTAAAGTGGAAATTGAAGTTAAAATTGAAGTTTAAGTTTAAGTAAAGTTAAAGTTGAAGTTGAAATTGAAGTTCAAATTGAAGTTGAAATTGAATTTGAAGTTAAGTTTGAATTTGAAATTGAAGTTGAAATTGAAGTTGAAATTGAAGTTGAAATTGATGTTAAAATTGAAGTTGAAATTGAAGTTGAAATTGAAGTTGAAATTGAAATTTAAAATTGAAGTTGAAATTGAAGTTAAAATTAAAGTTGAAATTGAAGTTGAAATTGAAGTTGAAATTGAAGTTAAAATTGAAGTTTAAGTTTAAGTAAAGTTAAAGTTGAAGTTGAATTTGAATTTGAAGTTGAACTTGAAAGTGAAGTTGAAGTTGAAATTGACGTTGAAGTTGAAGTTAAGTTGAAGTTGAAATTAAGTTTGAAATTGAAGTTGAAGTTGAAATTAAAGTTAAAATTGAAGTTAAATTTGAAGTTGAAATTGAAGTTGAAATTGAAGTTGAAATTGAAGTTGAAACTGAAGTTGAATTTGAAGGTAAACTTGAAAGTGAAGTTGAAGTTGAAATTGAAGTTGAAATTGAAGTTGAAATTGAAGTTGAAATTGAAGTTAAAATTGAAGTTTAAGTTTAAGTAAAGTTAAAGTTGAAGTTGAATTTGAATTTGAAGTTGAACTTGAAAGTGAAGTTGAAGTTGAAATTGACGTTGAAGTTGAAGTTAAGTTGAAGTTGAAATTAAGTTTGAAATTGAAGTTGAAATTGAAGTTGAATTTGAAGGTGAACTTGAAAGTGAAGTTGAAGTTGAAATTGAAGTTGAAATTGAAGTTGAAATTGAAGTTGAAATTGAAGTTAAAATTGAAGTTTAAGTTTAAGTAAAGTTAAAGTTGAAGTTGAATTTGAATTTGAAGTTGAACTTGAAAGTGAAGTTGAAGTTGAAATTGACGTTGAAGTTGAAGTTCAAATTGAAGTTGAAATTGAAGTTGAAATTGAAGTTAAAATTGAAGTTGAAGTTGAAGTTGAAATTGAAGTTAAAATTAAAGTTGAAAATGAAGTTGAAATTGAAGTTGAATTTGAATTTGAAATTGAAGTTGAAATTGAAGTTGAAATTGGAGGTGAAATTGAAGTTGAAATTGAAGTTGAAATTGAAGTTTAATTTGAAGGTGAACTTGAAAGTGAAGTTGAAGTTGAAATTGAAGTTGAATTTGAATTTGAAATTGAAGTTGAAATTGAAGTTGAAATTGAAGTTGAAATTGAAGTTGAAATTGAAGTTGAAATTGAAGTTGAAATTGAAGTTGAAATTGAAGTTGAAATTGAAGTTGAAATTGAAGTTAAAATTGAAGTTGAAAATGAAGTTCAAATTGAAGTTAAAATTGAAGTTGAAAATGAAGTTGAAATTGAAGTTGAATTTGAATTTGAAATTGAAGTTGAAATTGAAGTTGAAATTGAAGTTTAATTTGAAGGTGAACTTGAAAGTGAAGTTGAAGTTGAAATTGAAGTTGAATTTGAATTTGAAATTGAAGTTGAAATTGAAGTTGAAATTGAAGTTGAAATTGAAGTTGAAATTGAAGTTGAAATTGAAGTTAAAATTGAAGTTGAAATTGAAGTTGAAAGTGAAGTTGAAATTGAAGTTGAAATTGATGTTAAAATTGAAGTTGAAATTGAAGTTGAAATTGAAGTTGAAATTGAAGTTGAAATTGAAGTTGAAATTGAAGTTGAAATTGAAGTTGAAATTGAAGTTGAAATTGAAGTTAAAATTGAAGTTGAAAATGAAGTTGAAATTGAAGTTGAATTTGAATTTGAAATTGAAGTTGAAATTGAAGCTGAAATTGGAGGTGAAATTGAAGTTGAAATTGAAGTTGAAATTGAAGTTGAATTTGAAGGTGAACTTGAAAGTGAAGTTGAAGTTGAAATTGAAGTTGAAATTGAAGTTGAAATTGATGTTAAAATTGAAGTTGAAATTGAAGTTGAAATTGAAGTTGAAATTGAAAGTTAAAATTGAAGTTGAAATTGAAGTTGAATTTAAAGTGGAAATTGAAGTTAAAATTGAAGTTTAAGTTTAAGTAAAGTTAAAGTTGAAGTTGAAATTGAAGTTCAAATTGAAGTTGAAATTGAATTTGAAGTTAAGTTTGAATTTGAAATTGAAGTTGAAATTGAAGTTGAAATTGAAGTTGAAATTGATGTTAAAATTGAAGTTGAAATTGAAGTTGAAATTGAAGTTGAAATTGAAGTTGAAATTGAAATTTAAAATTGAAGTTGAAATTGAAGTTAAAATTAAAGTTGAAATTGAAGTTGAAATTGAAGTTGAAATTCAAGTTAAAATTGAAGTTTAAGTTTAAGTAAAGTTAAAGTTGAAGTTGAATTTGAATTTGAAGTTGAACTTGAAAGTGAAGTTGAAGTTGAAATTGACGTTGAAGTTGAAGTTAAGTTGAAGTTGAAATTAAGTTCGAAATTGAAGTTGAAGTTGAAATTAAAGTTAAAATTGAAGTTAAATTTGAAGTTGAAATTGAAGTTGAAATTGAAGTTGAAATTGAAGTTGAAACTGAAGTTGAATTTGAAGGTAAACTTGAAAGTGAAGTTGAAGTTGAAATTGAAGTTGAAATTAAAGTTGAAATTGAAGTTGAAATTGAAGTTGAAATTGAAGTTGAAATTGAAGTTGAAATTGAAGTTGAAATTGAAGTTGAAATTAATGTTAAAATTGAAGTTGAAATTGAAGTTGAAATTGAAGTTGAAATTGAAGTTGAAATTGAAAGTTAAAATTGAAGTTAAAATTGAAGTTGAAATTGAAGTAGAAATTGAAGTTGAAATTGAAGTTGAAATTAAAACTGAAGTTGAAATTAAATTTGAAATTGAAGTTGAAATTGAAGTTAAAATTGAAGTTGAAATTTAAGTTGAAATTTAAGTTGAAATTGAAGTTAAAATTGAAGTTGAAATTGAATTTGAAATTGAAGTTGAAATTGAAGTTGAAATTGAAGTTGAAATTGAAGTTGAAATTGGAGTTGAAATTGAAGTTGAAATTGAAGTTGAAATTGAAGTTGAAATTGAAGTTGAAATTGAAGTTGAAATTGAAGTTAAAATTGAAGTTGAAAATGAAGTTGAAATTGGAGGTGAAATTGAAGTTGAAATTGAAGTTGAAATTGAAGTTTAATTTGAAGGTGAACTTGAAAGTGAAGTTGAAGTTGAAATTGAAGTTGAATTTGAATTTGAAATTGAAGTTGAAATTGAAGTTGAAATTGAAGTTGAAATTGAAGTTGAAATTGAAGTTGAAATTGAAGTTGAAATTGAAGTTGAAATTGAAGTTGAAATTGAAGTTGAAATTGAAGTTGAAATTGAAGTTGAAATTGAAGTTAAAATTGAAGTTGAAAATGAAGTTGAAATTGAAGTTAAAATTGAAGTTGAAAATGAAGTTGAAATTGAAGTTGAATTTGAATTTGAAATTGAAGTTGAAATTGAAGTTGAAATTGAAGTTTAATTTGAAGGTGAACTTGAAAGTGAAGTTGAAGTTGAAATTGAAGTTGAATTTGAAGTTAAAATTGAAGTTGAAATTGAAGTTGAAAGTGAAGTTGAAATTGAAGTTGAAATTGATGTTAAAATTGAAGTTGAAATTGAAGTTGAAATTGAAGTTGAAATTGAAGTTGAAATTGAAGTTGAAATTGAAGTTGAAATTGAAGTTGAAATTGAAGTTGAAATTGAAGTTGAAATTGAAGTTAAAATTGAAGTTGAAAATGAAGTTGAAATTGAAGTTGAATTTGAATTTGAAATTGAAGTTGAAATTGAAGTTGAAATTGGAGGTGAAATTGAAGTTGAAATTGAAGTTGAAATTGAAGTTGAATTTGAAGGTGAACTTGAAAGTGAAGTTGAAGTTAAAATTGAAGTTGAAATTGAAGTTGAAATTGATGTTAAAATTGAAGTTGAAATTGAAGTTGAAATTGAAGTTGAAATTGAAAGTTAAAATTGAAGTTGAAATTGAAGTTGAATTTAAAGTGGAAATTGAAGTTAAAATTGAAGTTTAAGTTTAAGTAAAGTTAAAGTTGAAGTTGAAATTGAAGTTCAAATTGAAGTTGAAATTGAATTTGAAGTTAAGTTTGAATTTGAAATTGAAGTTGAAATTGAAGTTGAAATTGAAGTTGAAATTGATGTTAAAATTGAAGTTGAAATTGAAGTTGAAATTGAAGTTGAAATTGAAGTTGAAATTGAAGTTGAAATTGAAATTTAAAATTGAAGTTGAAATTGAAGTTAAAATTAAAGTTGAAATTGAAGTTGAAATTGAAGTTGAAATTGAAGTTAAAATTGAAGTTTAAGTTTAAGTAAAGTTAAAGTTGAAGTTGAATTTGAATTTGAAGTTGAACTTGAAAGTGAAGTTGAAGTTGAAATTGACGTTGAAGTTGAAGTTAAGTTGAAGTTAAATTAAGTTTGAAATTGAAGTTGAAGTTGAAATTAAAGTTAAAATTGAAGTTAAATTTGAAGTTGAAATTGAAGTTGAAATTGAAGTTGAAATTGAAGTTGAAACTGAAGTTGAATTTGAAGGTGAACTTGAAAGTGAAGTTGAAGTTAAAATTGAAGTTGAAATTGAAGTTGAAATTGAAGTTGAAATTGAAGTTGAAATTGAAGTTGAAATTGAAGTTGAAATTGAAGTTGAAATTGAAGTTGAAATTAATGTTAAAATTGAAGTTGAAATTGAAGTTGAAATTGAAGTTGAAATTTAAGTTGAAATTTAAGTTGAAATTTAAGTTAAAATTGAAGTTGAAATTGAATTTGAAATTGAAGTTGAAATTGAAGTTGAAATTGAAGTTGAAATTGAAGTTGAAATTGGAGTTGAAATTGAAGTTGAAATTGAAGTTGAAATTGAAGTTGAAATTAAAACTGAAGTTGAAATTAAATTTGAAATTGAAGTTGAAATTGAAGTTAAAATTGAAGTTGAAATTTAAGTTGAAATTTAAGTTGAAATTGAAGTTAAAATTGAAGTTGAAATTGAATTTGAAATTGAAGTTGAAATTAAAGTTGAAGTTGAAATTGAAGTTGAAATTGAAGTTAAAATTGAAGTTGAAATTGAAGTTAAAATTAAAGTTGAAATTGAAGTTGAAATTGAAGTTGAAATTGAAGTTAAAATTGAAGTTTAAGTTTAAGTAAAGTTAAAGTTGAAGTTGAATTTGAATTTGAAGTTGAACTTGAAAGTGAAGTTGAAGTTGAAATTGACGTTGAAGTTGAAGTTAAGTTGAAGTTAAATTAAGTTTGAAATTGAAGTTGAAGTTGAAATTAAAGTTAAAATTGAAGTTAAATTTGAAGTTGAAATTGAAGTTGAAATTGAAGTTGAAATTGAAGTTGAAACTGAAGTTGAATTTGAAGGTGAACTTGAAAGTGAAGTTGAAGTTAAAATTGAAGTTGAAATTGAAGTTGAAATTGAAGTTGAAATTGAAGTTGAAATTGAAGTTGAAATTGAAGTTGAAATTGAAGTTGAAATTGAAGTTGAAATTAATGTTAAAATTGAAGTTGAAATTGAAGTTGAAATTGAAGTTGAAATTTAAGTTGAAATTTAAGTTGAAATTTAAGTTAAAATTGAAGTTGAAATTGAATTTGAAATTGAAGTTGAAATTGAAGTTGAAATTGAAGTTGAAATTGAAGTTGAAATTGGAGTTGAAATTGAAGTTGAAATTGAAGTTGAAATTGAAGTTGAAATTAAAACTGAAGTTGAAATTAAATTTGAAATTGAAGTTGAAATTGAAGTTAAAATTGAAGTTGAAATTTAAGTTGAAATTTAAGTTGAAATTGAAGTTAAAATTGAAGTTGAAATTGAATTTGAAATTGAAGTTGAAATTAAAGTTGAAGTTGAAATTGAAGTTGAAATTGAAGTTAAAATTGAAGTTGAAATTTAAGTTGAAATTTAAGTTGAAATTGAAGTTGAAATTGATGTTAAAATTGAAGTTGAAATTGAAGTTGAAATTGAAGTTGAAATTGAAGTTGAAATTGAAGTTGAAATTGAAGTTGAAATTGAAGTTGAAATTGAAGTTGAAATTGAAGTTGAAATTGAAGTTGAAATTGAAATTAAAATTGAAGTCGAAATTGAAGTTGAAATTGAAGTTGAAATTGAAGATGAAATTGAAGTTGAAATTGAAGTTGAAATTGAAGTTAAAATTGAAGTTAAAATTGAAGTTGAAAATGAAGTTGAAATTGAAGTTGAAATTGAAGTTGAAATTGAATTTGAAATTGAAGTTGAAATTGAAGTTGAAATTGGAGTTGAAATTGAAGTTGAAATTGAAGTTGAAATTGGAGTTGAAATTGAAGTTGAAATTGAAGTTAAAATTGAAGTTGAAAATGAAGTTGAAATTGAAGTTGAATTTGAATTTGAAATTGAAGTTGAAATTGGAGGTGAAATTGAAGTTGAAATTGGAGGTGAAATTGAAGTTGAAATTGAAGTTGAAATTGAAGTTGAATTTGAAGGTGAACTTGAAAGTGAAGTTGAAGTTGAAATTGAAGTTGAAATTGAAGTTGAAATTAATGTTAAAATTGAAGTTGAAATTGAAGTTGAAATTGAAGTTGAAATTGAAGTTGAAATTGAAAGTTAAAATTGAAGTTAAAATTGAAGTTGAAATTGAAGTAGAAATTGAAGTTGAAATTGAAGTTGAAATTAAAACTGAAGTTGAAATTAAATTTGAAATTGAAGTTGAAATTGAAGTTAAAATTGAAGTTGAAATTTAAGTTGAAATTGAAGTTGAAATTGAAGTTGAAATTGAAGTTGAAATTAAAGTTGAAGATGAAATTGAAGTTGAAATTGAAGTTGAAACTGAAGTTGAAATTTAAGTTGAAATTGAAGTTGAAATTGAAGTTAAAATTGAAGTTGAAATTTAAGTTGAAATTTAAGTTGAAATTGAAGTTGAAATTGATGTTAAAATTGAAGTTGAAATTGAAGTTGAAATTGAAGTTGAAATTGAAGTTGAAATTGAAGTTGAAATTGAAGTTGAAATTGAAGTTGAAATTGAAGTTGAAATTGAAGTTGAAATTGAAATTAAAATTGAAGTCGAAATTGAAGTTGAAATTGAAGTTGAAATTGAAGTTGAAATTGAAGTTGAAATTGAAGTTGAAATTGAAGTTAAAATTGAAGTTAAAATTGAAGTTGAAAATGAAGTTGAATTTGAAGGTGAACTTGAAAGTGAAGTTGAAGTTAAAATTGAAGTTAAAATTAAAGTTGAAATTGAAGTTGAAATTGAAGTTGAAATTGAAGTTAAAATTGAAGTTTAAGTTTAAGTAAAGTTAAAGTTGAAGTTGAATTTGAATTTGAAGTTGAACTTGAAAGTGAAGTTGAAGTTGAAATTGACGTTGAAGTTGAAGTTCAAATTGAAGTTGAAATTGAAGTTGAAATTGAAGTTGAAATTGAAGTTGAAGTTGAAGTTGAATTTGAAGTTAAAATTAAAGTTGAAAATGAAGTTGAAATTGAAGTTGAATTTGAATTTGAAATTGAAGTTGAAATTGAAGTTGAAATTGGAGGTGAAATTGAAGTTGAAATTGAAGTTGAAATTGAAGTTTAATTTGAAGGTGAACTTGAAAGTGAAGTTGAAGTTGAAATTGAAGTTGAATTTGAATTTGAAATTGAAGTTGAAATTGAAGTTGAAATTGAAGTTGAAATTGAAGTTGAAATTGAAGTTGAAATTGAAGTTGAAATTGAAGTTGAAATTGAAGTTGAAATTGAAGTTGAAATTGAAGTTAAAATTGAAGTTGAAAATGAAGTTGAAATTGAAGTTAAAATTGAAGTTGAAAATGAAGTTGAAATTGAAGTTGAATTTGAATTTGAAATTGAAGTTGAAATTGAAGTTGAAATTGAAGTTTAATTTGAAGGTGAACTTGAAAGTGAAGTTGAAGTTGAAATTGAAGTTGAATTTGAATTTGAAATTGAAGTTGAAATTGAAGTTGAAATTGAAGTTGAAATTGAAGTTGAAATTGAAGTTGAAATTGAAGTTAAAATTGAAGTTGAAATTGAAGTTGAAAGTGAAGTTGAAATTGAAGTTGAAATTGATGTTAAAATTGAAGTTGAAATTGAAGTTGAAATTGAAGTTGAAATTGAAGTTGAAATTGAAGTTGAAATTGAAGTTGAAATTGAAGTTGAAATTGAAGTTGAAATTGAAGTTAAAATTGAAGTTGAAAATGAAGTTGAAATTGAAGTTGAATTTGAATTTGAAATTGAAGTTGAAATTGAAGTTGAAATTGGAGGTGAAATTGAAGTTGAAATTGAAGTTGAAATTGAAGTTGAATTTGAAGGTGAACTTGAAAGTGAAGTTGAAGTTGAAATTGAAGTTGAAATTGAAGTTGAAATTGATGTTAAAATTGAAGTTGAAATTGAAGTTGAAATTGAAGTTGAAATTGAAAGTTAAAATTGAAGTTGAAATTGAAGTTGAATTTAAAGTGGAAATTGAAGTTAAAATTGAAGTTTAAGTTTAAGTAAAGTTAAAGTTGAAGTTGAAATTGAAGTTCAAATTGAAGTTGAAATTGAATTTGAAGTTAAGTTTGAATTTGAAATTGAAGTTGAAATTGAAGTTGAAATTGAAGTTGAAATTGATGTTAAAATTGAAGTTGAAATTGAAGTTGAAATTGAAGTTGAAATTGAAATTTAAAATTGAAGTTGAAATTGAAGTTAAAATTAAAGTTGAAATTGAAGTTGAAATTAAAGTTGAAATTGAAGTTAAAATTGAAGTTTAAGTTTAAGTAAAGTTAAAGTTGAAGTTGAATTTGAATTTGAAGTTGAACTTGAAAGTGAAGTTGAAGTTGAAATTGACGTTGAAGTTGAAGTTAAGTTGAAGTTGAAATTAAGTTTGAAATTGAAGTTGAAGTTGAAATTAAAGTTAAAATTGAAGTTAAATTTGAAGTTGAAATTGAAGTTGAAATTGAAGTTGAAATTGAAGTTGAAACTGAAGTTGAATTTGAAGGTAAACTTGAAAGTGAAGTTGAAGTTGAAATTGAAGTTGAAATTGAAGTTGAAATTGAAGTTGAAATTGAAGTTAAAATTGAAGTTTAAGTTTAAGTAAAGTTAAAGTTGAAGTTGAATTTGAATTTGAAGTTGAACTTGAAAGTGAAGTTGAAGTTGAAATTGACGTTGAAGTTGAAGTTAAGTTGAAGTTGAAATTAAGTTTGAAATTGAAGTTGAAATTGAAGTTGAATTTGAAGGTGAACTTGAAAGTGAAGTTGAAGTTGAAATTGAAGTTGAAATTGAATTTGAAATTGAAGTTGAAATTGAAGTTAAAATTGAAGTTTAAGTTTAAGTAAAGTTAAAGTTGAAGTTGAATTTGAATTTGAAGTTGAACTTGAAAGTGAAGTTGAAGTTGAAATTGACGTTGAAGTTGAAGTTCAAATTGAAGTTTAAATTGAAGTTGAAATTGAAGTTGAAATTGAAGTTGAAGTTGAAGTTGAAATTGAAGTTAAAATTAAAGTTGAAAATGAAGTTGAAATTGAAGTTGAATTTGAATTTGAAATTGAAGTTGAAATTGAAGTTGAAATTGGAGGTGAAATTGAAGTTGAAATTGAAGTTGAAATTGAAGTTTAATTTGAAGGTGAACTTGAAAGTGAAGTTGAAGTTGAAATTGAAGTTGAATTTGAATTTGAAATTGAAGTTGAAATTGAAGTTGAAATTGAAGTTGAAATTGAAGTTGAAATTGAAGTTGAAATTGAAGTTGAAATTGAAGTTGAAATTGAAGTTGAAATTGAAGTTGAAATTGAAGTTGAAATTGAAGTTAAAATTGAAGTTGAAAATGAAGTTGAAATTGAAGTTAAAATTGAAGTTGAAAATGAAGTTGAAATTGAAGTTGAATTTGAATTTGAAATTGAAGTTGAAATTGAAGTTGAAAGTGAAGTTGAAATTGAAGTTGAAATTGATGTTAAAATTGAAGTTGAAATTGAAGTTGAAATTGAAGTTGAAATTGAAGTTGAAATTGAAGTTGAAATTGAAGTTGAAATTGAAGTTGAAATTGAAGTTGAAATTGAAGTTAAAATTGAAGTTGAAAATGAAGTTGAAATTGAAGTTGAATTTGAATTTGAAATTGAAGTTGAAATTGAAGCTGAAATTGGAGGTGAAATTGAAGTTGAAATTGAAGTTGAAATTGAAGTTGAATTTGAAGGTGAACTTGAAAGTGAAGTTGAAGTTGAAATTGAAGTTGAAATTGAAGTTGAAATTGATGTTAAAATTGAAGTTGAAATTGAAGTTGAAATTGAAGTTGAAATTGAAAGTTAAAATTGAAGTTGAAATTGAAGTTGAATTTAAAGTGGAAATTGAAGTTAAAATTGAAGTTTAAGTTTAAGTAAAGTTAAAGTTGAAGTTGAATTTGAATTTGAAGTTGAACTTGAAAGTGAAGTTGAAGTTGAAATTGACGTTGAAGTTGAAGTTAAGTTGAAGTTGAAATTGAATTTGAAATTGAAGTTGAAATTGAAGTTGAAATTGAAGTTGAAATTGAAGTTAAAATTAAAGTTGAAAATGAAGTTGAAATTGAAGTTGAATTTGAATTTGAAATTGAAGTTGAAATTGAAGTTGAAATTGGAGGTGAAATTGAAGTTGAAATTGAAGTTGAAATTGAAGTTTAATTTGAAGGTGAACTTGAAAGTGAAGTTGAAGTTGAAATTGACGTTGAAGTTGAAGTTAAGTTGAAGTTGAAATTAAGTTTGAAATTGAAGTTGAAATTGAAGTTGAATTTGAAGGTGAACTTGAAAGTGAAGTTGAAGTTGAAATTGAAGTTGAAATTGAAGTTGAAATTGAAGTTAAAATTGAAGTTTAAGTTTAAGTAAAGTTAAAGTTGAAGTTGAATTTGAATTTGAAGTTGAACTTGAAAGTGAAGTTGAAGTTGAAATTGACGTTGAAGTTGAGTTCAAATTGAAGTTGAAATTGAAGTTGAAATTGAAGTTGAAATTGAAGTTGAAATTGAAGTTGAAATTGAAGTTGAATTTAAAGTGGAAATTGAAGTTAAAATTGAAGTTTAAGTTTAAGTAAAGTTAAAGTTGAAGTTGAAATTGAAGTTCAAATTGAAGTTGAAATTGAATTTGAAGTTAAGTTTGAATTTGAAATTGAAGTTGAAATTGAAGTTGAAATTGAAGTTGAAATTGATGTTAAAATTGAAGTTGAAATTGAAGTTGAAATTGAAGTTGAAATTGAAGTTGAAATTGAAATTTAAATTGAAGTTGAAATTGAAGTTAAAATTAAAGTTGAAATTGAAGTTGAAATTGAAGTTGAAATTGAAGTTAAAATTGAAGTTTAAGTTTAAGTAAAGTTAAAGTTGAAGTTGAATTTGAATTTGAAGTTGAACTTGAAAGTGAAGTTGAGTTGAAATTGACGTTGAAGTTGAAGTTAAGTTGAAGTTGAAATTAAGTTTGAAATTGAAGTTGAAATTGAAGTTGAATTTGAAGGTGAACTTGAAAGTGAAGTTGAAGTTGAAATTGAAGTTGAAATTGAAGTTGAAATTGAAGTTGAAATTGAAGTTAAAATTGAAGTTTAAGTTTAAGTAAAGTTAAAGTTGAAGTTGAATTTGAATTTGAAGTTGAACTTGAAAGTGAAGTTGAAGTTGAAATTGACGTTGAAGTTGAAGTTCAAATTGAAGTTGAAATTGAAGTTGAAATTGAAGTTGAAATTGAAGTTGAAGTTGAAGTTGAATTGAAGTTAAAATTAAGTTGAAAATGAAGTTGAAATTGAAGTTGAATTTGAATTTGAAATTGAAGTTGAATTGAAGTTGAATTGGAGGTGAAATTGAAGTTGAATTGAAGTGAAATTGAAGTTTAATTTGAAGGTGAACTTGAAAGTGAAGTTGAAGTTGAAATTGAAGTTGAATTTGAATTTGAAATTGAAGTTGAAATTGAAGTTGAAATTGAAGTTGAAATTGAAGTTGAAATTGAAGTTGAAATTGAAGTTGAATTGAAGTTGAAATTGAAGTTGAAATTGAAGTTGAAATTGAAGTAAAATTGAAGTTGAAAATGGAAGTTGAAATTGAAGTTAAAATTGAAGTTGAAATGAAGTTGAAATTGAAGTTGAATTTGAATTGAAATTGAAGTGAAATTGAAGTTGAAATTGAAGTTTAATTTGAAGGTGAACTTGAAAGTGAAGTTGAAGTTGAAATTGAAGTTGAATTTGAATTTGAAATTGAAGTTGAAATTGAAGTTGAAATTGAAGTTGAAATTGAAGTTGAAATTGAAGTTGAAATTGAAGTTAAAATTGAAGTTGAAATTGAAGTTGAAAGTGAAGTTGAAATTGAAGTTGAAATTGATGTTAAAATTGAAGTGAATTGAAGTTGAAATTGAAGTTGAAATTGAAGTTGAAATTGAAGTTGAAATTGAAGTTGAAATTGAAGTTGAAATTGAAGTTGAATTGAAGTTAAAATTGAAGTTGAAAATGAAGTTGAAATTGAAGTTGAATTTGAATTTGAAATTGAAGTTGAAATTGAAGTTGAAATTGGAGGTGAAATTGAAGTTGAAATTGAAGTTGAATTGAAGTTGAATTTGAAGGTGAACTTGAAAGTGAAGTTGAAGTTGAAATTGAAGTTGAAATTGAAGTTGAAATTGATGTTAAAATTGAAGTTGAAATTGAAGTTGAAATTGAAGTTGAAATTGAAAGTTAAAATTGAAGTTGAAATTGAAGTTGAATTTAAAGTGGAAATTGAAGTTAAAATTGAAGTTTAAGTTTAAGTAAAGTTAAAGTTGAAGTTGAAATGAAGTTCAAATTGAAGTTGAAATTGAATTTGAAGTTAAGTTTGAATTTGAAATTGAAGTTGAAATTGAAGTTGAAATTGAAGTTGAAATTGATGTTAAAATTGAAGTTGAAATTGAAGTTGAAATTGAAGTTGAAATTGAAATTTAAAATTGAAGTTGAAATTGAAAGTTAAAATTAAAGTTGAAATTGAAGTTGAAATTAAAGTTGAAATTGAAGTTAAAATTGAAGTTTAAGTTTAAGTAAAGTTAAAGTTGAAGTTGAATTTGAATTTGAAGTTGAACTTGAAAGTGAAGTTGAAGTTGAAATTGACGTTGAAGTTGAAGTTAAGTTGAAGTGAAATTAAGTTTGAAATTGAAGTTGAAGTTGAAATTAAAGTTAAAATTGAAGTTAAATTTGAAGTTGAAATTGAAGTTGAAATTGAAGTTGAAATTGAAGTTGAAACTGAAGTTGAATTTGAAGGTAAACTTGAAAGTGAAGTTGAAGTTGAAATTGAAGTTGAAATTGAAGTTGAAATTGAAGTTGAAATTGAAGTTAAAATTGAAGTTTAAGTTTAAGTAAAGTTAAAGTTGAAGTTGAATTTGAATTTGAAGTTGAACTTGAAAGTGAAGTTGAAGTTGAAATTGACGTTGAAGTTGAAGTTAAGTTGAAGTTGAAATTAAGTTTGAAATTGAAGTTGAAATTGAAGTTGAATTTGAAGGTGAACTTGAAAGTGAAGTTGAAGTTGAAATTGAAGTTGAAATTGAATTTGAAATTGAAGTTGAAATTGAAGTTAAAATTGAAGTTTAAGTTTAAGTAAAGTTAAAGTTGAAGTTGAATTTGAATTTGAAGTTGAACTTGAAAGTGAAGTTGAAGTTGAAATTGACGTTGAAGTTGAAGTTCAAATTGAAGTTGAAATTGAAGTTGAAATTGAAGTTGAAATTGAAGTTGAAGAATGAAGTTGAAATTGAAAGTTAAATTAAAGTTGAAAATGAAGTTGAAATTGAAGTTGATTTGAATTTGAAATTGAAGTTGAAATTGAAGTTGAAATTGGAGGTGAAATTGAAGTTGAAATTGAAGTTGAAATTGAAGTTTAATTTGAAGGTGAACTTGAAAGTGAAGTTGAAGTTGAAATTGAAGTTGAATTTGAATTTGAAATTGAAGTTGAAATTGAAGTTGAAAATTGAAGTTGAAATTGAAGTTGAAATTGAAGTTGAAATTGAAGTTGAAATTGAAGTTGAAATTGAAGTTGAAATTGAAGTTGAAATTGAAGTTAAAATTGAAGTTGAAAATGAAGTTGAAATTGAAGTTAAAATTGAAGTTGAAAATGAAGTTGAAATTGAAGTTGAATTTGAATTTGAAATTGAAGTTGAAATTGAAGTTGAAAGTGAAGTTGAAATTGAAGTTGAAATTGATGTTAAAATTGAAGTTGAAATTGAAGTTGAAATGAAGTTGAAATTGAAGTTGAAATTGAAGTTGAAATTGAAGTTGAAATTGAAGTTGAAATTGAAGTTGAAATTGAAGTTAAAATTGAAGTTGAAAATGAAGTTGAAATTGAAGTTGAATTTGAATTTGAAATTGAAGTTGAAATTGAAGCTGAAATTGGAGGTGAAATTGAAGTTGAAATTGAAGTTGAAATTGAAGTTGAATTTGAAGGTGAACTTGAAAGTGAAGTTGAAGTTGAATTGAAGTTGAAATTGAAGTTGAAATTGATGTTAAAATTGAAGTTGAAATTGAAGTTGAAATTGAAGTGAATTGAAAGTTAAAATTGAAGTTGAAATTGAAGTTGAATTTAAAGTGGAAATTGAAGTTAAAATTGAAGTTTAAGTTTAAGTAAAGTTAAAGTTGAAGTTGAAATTGAAGTTCAAATTGAAGTTGAAATTGAATTTGAAGTTAAGTTGAATTTGAAATTGAAGTTGAAATTGAAGTTGAAATTGAAGTTGAAATTGATGTTAAAATTGAAGTTGAAATTGAAGTTGAAATTGAAGTTGAAATTGAAGTTGAAATTGAAATTTAAAATTGAAGTTGAAATTGAAGTTAAAATTAAAGTTGAAATTGAAGTTGAAATTGAAGTTGAAATTGAAGTTAAAATTGAAGTTTAAGTTTAAGTAAAGTTAAAGTTGAAGTTGAATTTGAATTTGAAGTTGAACTTGAAAGTGAAGTTGAAGTTGAAATTGACGTTGAAGTTGAAGTTAAGTTGAAGTTGAAATTAAGTTTGAAATTGAAGTTGAGTTGAAATTAAAGTTAAAATTGAAGTTAAATTTGAAGTTGAAATTGAAGTTGAAATTGAAGTTGAAATTGAAGTTGAAACTGAAGTTGAATTTGAAGGTAAACTGAAAGTGAAGTTGAAGTTGAAATTGAAGTTGAAATTGAAGTTGAAATTGAAGTTGAAATTGAAGTTGAATTGAAGTTGAAATTGAAGTTGAAATTGAAGTTGAAATTGAAGTTGAAATTAATGTTAAAATTGAAGTTGAAATTGAAGTTGAAATTGAAGTTGAAATTGAAGTTGAAATTGAAAGTTAAAATTGAAGTTAAAATTGAAGTTGAAATTGAAGTAGAAATTGAAGTTGAAATTGAAGTTGAAATTAAAACTGAAGTTGAAATTAAATTTGAAATTGAAGTTGAAATTGAAGTTAAAATTGAAGTTGAAATTGGAGTTGAAATTGAAGTTGAAATTGAAGTTAAAATTGAAGTTGAAAATGAAGTTGAAATTGAAGTTGAATTTGAATTTGAAATTGAAGTTGAAATTGGAGGTGAAATTGAAGTTAAAATTGGAGGTGAAATTGAAGTTGAAATTGAAGTTGAAATTGAAGTTGAATTTGAAGGTGAACTTGAAAGTGAAGTTGAAGTTGAAATTGAAGTTGAAATTGAAGTTGAAATTGATGTTAAAATTGAAGTTGAAATTGAAGTTGAAATTGAAGTTGAAATTGAAGTTGAAATTGAAAGTTAAAATTGAAGTTAAATTGAAGTTGAAATTAAAGTTGAAATTGAAGTTAAAATTGAAGTTTAAGTTTAAGTAAAGTTAAAGTTGAAGTTGAAATTGAAGTTCAAATTGAAGTTGAAATTGAATTTGAAGTTAAGTTTGAATTTGAAATTGAAGTTGAAATTGAAGTTGAAATTGAAGTTGAAATTGATGTTAAAATTGAAGTTGAAATTGAAGTTGAAATTGAAGTTGAAATTGAAATTTAAAATTGAAGTTTAAGTTTAAGTAAAGTTAAAGTTGAAGTTGAATTTGAATTTGAAGTTGAACTTGAAAGTGAAGTTGAAGTTGAAATTGACGTTGAAGTTGAAGTTAAGTTGAAGTTGAAATTAAGTTTGAAATTGAAGTTGAAGTTGAAATTAAAGTTAAAATTGAAGTTAAATTTGAAGTTGAAATTGAAGTTGAATTTGAAGTTGAAATTGAAGTTGAAACTGAAGTTGAATTTGAAGGTGAACTTGAAAGTGAAGTTGAAGTTGAAATTGAAGTTGAAATTGAAGTTGAAATTGAAGTTGAAATTGAAGTTGAAATTGAAGTTGAAATTGAAGTTGAAATTGAAGTTGAAATTAATGTTAAAATTGAAGTTGAAATTGAAGTTGAAATTGAAGTTGAAATTGAAGTTGAAATTGAAAGTTAAAATTGAAGTTAAAATTGAAGTTGAAATTGAAGTAGAAATTGAAGTTGAAATTGAAGTTGAAATTAAAACTGAAGTTGAAATTAAATTTGAAATTGAAGTTGAAATTGAAGTTAAAATTGAAGTTGAAATTTAAGTTGAAATTTAAGTTGAAATTGAAGTTAAAATTGAAGTTGAAATTGAATTTGAAATTGAAGTTGAAATTGAAGTTGAAATTGAAGTTGAAATTGAAGTTGAAATTGGAGTTGAAATTGAAGTTGAAATTGAAGTTGAAATTGAAGTTGAAATTGAAGTTGAAATTGAAATTGAAATTGAAGTTGAAATTAAAGTTGAAGTTGAAATTAAGTTGAAATTGAAGTTGAAACTGAAGTTGAAATTTAAGTTGAAATTGAAGTTGAAATTGAAGTTAAAATTGAAGTTGAAATTTAAGTTGAAATTTAAGTTGAAATTGAAGTTGAAATTGATGTTAAAATTGAAGTTGAAATTGAAGTTGAAATTGAAGTTGAAATTGAAGTTGAAATTGAAGTTGAAATTGAAGTTGAAATTGAAGTTGAAATTGAAGTTGAAATTGAAGTTGAAATTGAAGTTGAAATTGAAGTTGAAATTGAAGTTGAAATTGAAGTTGAAATTGAAATTAAAATTGAAGTCGAAATTGAAGTTGAAATTGAAGTTGAAATTGAAGTTGAAATTGAAGTTGAAATTGAAGTTGAAATTGAAGTTGAAATTGAAGTTGAAATTGAAGTTAAAATTGAAGTTAAAATTGAAGTTGAAAATGAAGTTGAAATTGAAGTTGAAATTGAAGTTGAAATTGAATTTGAAATTGAAGTTGAAATTGAAGTTGAAATTGGAGTTGAAATTGAAGTTGAAATTGAAGTTGAAATTGGAGTTGAAATTGAAGTTGAAATTGAAGTTAAAATTGAAGTTGAAAATGAAGTTGAAATTGAAGTTGAATTTGAATTTGAAATTGAAGTTTAAATTGGAGGTGAAATTGAAGTTGAAATTGGAGGTGAAATTGAAGTTGAAATTGAAGTTGAAATTGAAGTTGAATTTGAAGGTGAACTTGAAAGTGAAGTTGAAGTTGAAATTGAAGTTGAAATTGAAGTTGAAATTGAAGTTGAAATTGAAGTTAAAATTGAAGTTTAAGTTTAAGTAAAGTTAAAGTTGAAGTTGAATTTGAATTTGAAGTTGAACTTGAAAGTGAAGTTGAAGTTGAAATTGACGTTGAAGTTGAAGTTAAGTTGAAGTTGAAATTGAATTTGAAATTGAAGTTGAAATTGAAGTTGAAATTGAAGTTGAAATTGAAGTTAAAATTAAAGTTGAAAATGAAGTTGAAATTGAAGTTGAATTTGAATTTGAAATTGAAGTTGAAATTGAAGTTGAAATTGGAGGTGAAATTGAAGTTGAAATTGAAGTTGAAATTGAAGTTTAATTTGAAGGTGAACTTGAAAGTGAAGTTGAAGTTGAAATTGACGTTGAAGTTGAAGTTAAGTTGAAGTTGAAATTAAGTTTGAAATTGAAGTTGAAATTGAAGTTGAATTTGAAGGTGAACTTGAAAGTGAAGTTGAAGTTGAAATTGAAGTTGAAATTGAAGTTGAAATTGAAGTTAAAATTGAAGTTTAAGTTTAAGTAAAGTTAAAGTTGAAGTTGAATTTGAATTTGAAGTTGAACTTGAAAGTGAAGTTGAAGTTGAAATTGACGTTGAAGTTGAAGTTCAAATTGAAGTTGAAATTGAAGTTGAAATTGAAGTTGAAATTGAAGTTGAAATTGAAGTTGAAATTGAAGTTGAATTTAAAGTGGAAATTGAAGTTAAAATTGAAGTTTAAGTTTAAGTAAAGTTAAAGTTGAAGTTGAAATTGAAGTTCAAATTGAAGTTGAAATTGAATTTGAAGTTAAGTTTGAATTTGAAATTGAAGTTGAAATTGAAGTTGAAATTGAAGTTGAAATTGATGTTAAAATTGAAGTTGAAATTGAAGTTGAAATTGAAGTTGAAATTGAAGTTGAAATTGAAATTTAAAATTGAAGTTGAAATTGAAGTTAAAATTAAAGTTGAAATTGAAGTTGAAATTGAAGTTAAAATTGAAGTTTAAGTTTAAGTAAAGTTAAAGTTGAAGTTGAATTTGAATTTGAAGTTGAACTTGAAAGTGAAGTTGAAGTTGAAATTGACGTTGAAGTTGAAGTTAAGTTGAAGTTGAAATTAAGTTTGAAATTGAAGTTGAAATTGAAGTTGAATTTGAAGGTGAACTTGAAAGTGAAGTTGAAGTTGAAATTGAAGTTGAAATTGAAGTTGAAATTGAAGTTGAAATTGAAGTTAAAATTGAAGTTTAAGTTTAAGTAAAGTTAAAGTTGAAGTTGAATTTGAATTTGAAGTTGAACTTGAAAGTGAAGTTGAAGTTGAAATTGACGTTGAAGTTGAAGTTCAAATTGAAGTTGAAATTGAAGTTGAAATTGAAGTTGAAATTGAAGTTGAAGTTGAAGTTGAATTTGAAGTTAAAATTAAAGTTGAAAATGAAGTTGAAATTGAAGTTGAATTTGAATTTGAAATTGAAGTTGAAATTGAAGTTGAAATTGGAGGTGAAATTGAAGTTGAAATTGAAGTTGAAATTGAAGTTTAATTTGAAGGTGAACTTGAAAGTGAAGTTGAAGTTGAAATTGAAGTTGAATTTGAATTTGAAATTGAAGTTGAAATTGAAGTTGAAATTGAAGTTGAAATTGAAGTTGAAATTGAAGTTGAAATTGAAGTTGAAATTGAAGTTGAAATTGAAGTTGAAATTGAAGTTGAAATTGAAGTTAAAATTGAAGTTGAAAATGAAGTTGAAATTGAAGTTAAAATTGAAGTTGAAAATGAAGTTGAAATTGAAGTTGAATTTGAATTTGAAATTGAAGTTGAAATTGAAGTTGAAATTGAAGTTTAATTTGAAGGTGAACTTGAAAGTGAAGTTGAAGTTGAAATTGAAGTTGAATTTGAATTTGAAATTGAAGTTGAAATTGAAGTTGAAATTGAAGTTGAAATTGAAGTTGAAATTGAAGTTGAAATTGAAGTTAAAATTGAAGTTGAAATTGAAGTTGAAAGTGAAGTTGAAATTGAAGTTGAAATTGATGTTAAAATTGAAGTTGAAATTGAAGTTGAAATTGAAGTTGAAATTGAAGTTGAAATTGAAGTTGAAATTGAAGTTGAAATTGAAGTTGAAATTGAAGTTGAAATTGAAGTTAAAATTGAAGTTGAAAATGAAGTTGAAATTGAAGTTGAATTTGAATTTGAAATTGAAGTTGAAATTGAAGTTGAAATTGGAGGTGAAATTGAAGTTGAAATTGAAGTTGAAATTGAAGTTGAATTTGAAGGTGAACTTGAAAGTGAAGTTGAAGTTGAAATTGAAGTTGAAATTGAAGTTGAAATTGATGTTAAAATTGAAGTTGAAATTGAAGTTGAAATTGAAGTTGAAATTGAAAGTTAAAATTGAAGTTGAAATTGAAGTTGAATTTAAAGTGGAAATTGAAGTTAAAATTGAAGTTTAAGTTTAAGTAAAGTTAAAGTTGAAGTTGAAATTGAAGTTCAAATTGAAGTTGAAATTGAATTTGAAGTTAAGTTTGAATTTGAAATTGAAGTTGAAATTGAAGTTGAAATTGAAGTTGAAATTGATGTTAAAATTGAAGTTGAAATTGAAGTTGAAATTGAAGTTGAAATTGAAATTTAAAATTGAAGTTGAAATTGAAGTTAAAATTAAAGTTGAAATTGAAGTTGAAATTGAAGTTGAAATTGAAGTTAAAATTGAAGTTTAAGTTTAAGTAAAGTTAAAGTTGAAGTTGAATTTGAATTTGAAGTTGAACTTGAAAGTGAAGTTGAAGTTGAAATTGACGTTGAAGTTGAAGTTAAGTTGAAGTTGAAATTAAGTTTGAAATTGAAGTTGAAGTTGAAATTAAAGTTAAAATTGAAGTTAAATTTGAAGTTGAAATTGAAGTTGAAATTGAAGTTGAAATTGAAGTTGAAACTGAAGTTGAATTTGAAGGTAAACTTGAAAGTGAAGTTGAAGTTGAAATTGAAGTTGAAATTGAAGTTGAAATTGAAGTTGAAATTGAAGTTAAAATTGAAGTTTAAGTTTAAGTAAAGTTAAAGTTGAAGTTGAATTTGAATTTGAAGTTGAACTTGAAAGTGAAGTTGAAGTTGAAATTGACGTTGAAGTTGAAGTTAAGTTGAAGTTGAAATTAAGTTTGAAATTGAAGTTGAAATTGAAGTTGAATTTGAAGGTGAACTTGAAAGTGAAGTTGAAGTTGAAATTGAAGTTGAAATTGAAGTTGAAATTGAAGTTGAAATTGAAGTTAAAATTGAAGTTTAAGTTTAAGTAAAGTTAAAGTTGAAGTTGAATTTGAATTTGAAGTTGAACTTGAAAGTGAAGTTGAAGTTGAAATTGACGTTGAAGTTGAAGTTCAAATTGAAGTTGAAATTGAAGTTGAAATTGAAGTTGAAATTGAAGTTGAAGTTGAAGTTGAAATTGAAGTTAAAATTAAAGTTGAAAATGAAGTTGAAATTGAAGTTGAATTTGAATTTGAAATTGAAGTTGAAATTGAAGTTGAAATTGGAGGTGAAATTGAAGTTGAAATTGAAGTTGAAATTGAAGTTTAATTTGAAGGTGAACTTGAAAGTGAAGTTGAAGTTGAAATTGAAGTTGAATTTGAATTTGAAATTGAAGTTGAAATTGAAGTTGAAATTGAAGTTGAAATTGAAGTTGAAATTGAAGTTGAAATTGAAGTTGAAATTGAAGTTGAAATTGAAGTTGAAATTGAAGTTGAAATTGAAGTTAAAATTGAAGTTGAAAATGAAGTTGAAATTGAAGTTAAAATTGAAGTTGAAAATGAAGTTGAAATTGAAGTTGAATTTGAATTTGAAATTGAAGTTGAAATTGAAGTTGAAATTGAAGTTTAATTTGAAGGTGAACTTGAAAGTGAAGTTGAAGTTGAAATTGAAGTTGAATTTGAATTTGAAATTGAAGTTGAAATTGAAGTTGAAATTGAAGTTGAAATTGAAGTTGAAATTGAAGTTGAAATTGAAGTTAAAATTGAAGTTGAAATTGAAGTTGAAAGTGAAGTTGAAATTGAAGTTGAAATTGATGTTAAAATTGAAGTTGAAATTGAAGTTGAAATTGAAGTTGAAATTGAAGTTGAAATTGAAGTTGAAATTGAAGTTGAAATTGAAGTTGAAATTGAAGTTGAAATTGAAGTTAAAATTGAAGTTGAAAATGAAGTTGAAATTGAAGTTGAATTTGAATTTGAAATTGAAGTTGAAATTGAAGCTGAAATTGGAGGTGAAATTGAAGTTGAAATTGAAGTTGAAATTGAAGTTGAATTTGAAGGTGAACTTGAAAGTGAAGTTGAAGTTGAAATTGAAGTTGAAATTGAAGTTGAAATTGATGTTAAAATTGAAGTTGAAATTGAAGTTGAAATTGAAGTTGAAATTGAAAGTTAAAATTGAAGTTGAAATTGAAGTTGAATTTAAAGTGGAAATTGAAGTTAAAATTGAAGTTTAAGTTTAAGTAAAGTTAAAGTTGAAGTTGAAATTGAAGTTCAAATTGAAGTTGAAATTGAATTTGAAGTTAAGTTTGAATTTGAAATTGAAGTTGAAATTGAAGTTGAAATTGAAGTTGAAATTGATGTTAAAATTGAAGTTGAAATTGAAGTTGAAATTGAAGTTGAAATTGAAGTTGAAATTGAAATTTAAAATTGAAGTTGAAATTGAAGTTAAAATTAAAGTTTAAATTGAAGTTGAAATTGAAGTTGAAATTGAAGTTACAATTGAAGTTTAAGTTTAAGTAAAGTTAAAGTTGAAGTTGAATTTGAATTTGAAGTTGAACTTGAAAGTGAAGTTGAAGTTGAAATTGACGTTGAAGTTGAAGTTAAGTTGAAGTTGAAATTAAGTTTGAAATTGAAGTTGAAGTTGAAATTAAAGTTAAAATTGAAGTTAAATTTGAAGTTGAAATTGAAGTTGAAATTGAAGTTGAAATTGAAGTTGAAACTGAAGTTGAATTTGAAGGTAAACTTGAAAGTGAAGTTGAAGTTGAAATTGAAGTTGAAATTGAAGTTGAAATTGAAGTTGAAATTGAAGTTGAAATTGAAGTTGAAATTGAAGTTGAAATTGAAGTTGAAATTGAAGTTGAAATTAATGTTAAAATTGAAGTTGAAATTGAAGTTGAAATTGAAGTTGAAATTGAAGTTGAAATTGAAAGTTAAAATTGAAGTTAAAATTGAAGTTGAAATTGAAGTAGAAATTGAAGTTGAAATTGAAGTTGAAATTAAAACTGAAGTTGAAATTAAATTTGAAATTGAAGTTGAAATTGAAGTTAAAATTGAAGTTGAAATTTAAGTTGAAATTTAAGTTGAAATTGAAGTTAAAATTGAAGTTGAAATTGAATTTGAAATTGAAGTTGAAATTGAAGTTGAAATTGAAGTTGAAATTGAAGTTGAAATTGGAGTTGAAATTGAAGTTGAAATTGAAGTTGAAATTGAAGTTGAAATTGAAGTTGAAATTGAAGTTGAAATTGAAGTTAAAATTGAAGTTGAAAATGAAGTTGAAATTGGAGGTGAAATTGAAGTTGAAATTGAAGTTGAAATTGAAGTTTAATTTGAAGGTGAACTTGAAAGTGAAGTTGAAGTTGAAATTGAAGTTCAATTTGAATTTGAAATTGAAGTTGAAATTGAAGTTGAAATTGAAGTTGAAATTGAAGTTGAAATTGAAGTTGAAATTGAAGTTGAAATTGAAGTTGAAATTGAAGTTGAAATTGAAGTTGAAATTGAAGTTGAAATTGAAGTTGAAATTGAAGTTGAAATTGAAGTTGAAATTGAAGTTGAAATTGAAGTTGAAATTGAAGTTGAAATTGAAGTTAAAATTGAAGTTGAAAATGAAGTTGAAATTGAAGTTAAAATTGAAGTTGAAAATGAAGTTGAAATTGAAGTTGAATTTGAATTTGAAATTGAAGTTGAAATTGAAGTTGAAATTGAAGTTTAATTTGAAGGTGAACTTGAAAGTGAAGTTGAAGTTGAAATTGAAGTTGAATTTGAATTTGAAATTGAAGTTGAAATTGAAGTTGAAATTGAAGTTGAAATTGAAGTTGAAATTGAAGTTGAAATTGAAGTTAAAATTGAAGTTGAAATTGAAGTTGAAAGTGAAGTTGAAATTGAAGTTGAAATTGATGTTAAAATTGAAGTTGAAATTGAAGTTGAAATTGAAGTTGAAATTGAAGTTGAAATTGAAGTTGAAATTGAAGTTGAAATTGAAGTTGAAATTGAAGTTGAAATTGAAGTTGAAATTGAAGTTAAAATTGAAGTTGAAAATGAAGTTGAAATTGAAGTTGAATTTGAATTTGAAATTGAAGTTGAAATTGAAGTTGAAATTGGAGGTGAAATTGAAGTTGAAATTGAAGTTGAAATTGAAGTTGAATTTGAAGGTGAACTTGAAAGTGAAGTTGAAGTTAAAATTGAAGTTGAAATTGAAGTTGAAATTGATGTTAAAATTGAAGTTGAAATTGAAGTTGAAATTGAAGTTGAAATTGAAAGTTAAAATTGAAGTTGAAATTGAAGTTGAATTTAAAGTGGAAATTGAAGTTAAAATTGAAGTTTAAGTTTAAGTAAAGTTAAAGTTGAAGTTGAAATTGAAGTTCAAATTGAAGTTGAAATTGAATTTGAAGTTAAGTTTGAATTTGAAATTGAAGTTGAAATTGAAGTTGAAATTGAAGTTGAAATTGATGTTAAAATTGAAGTTGAAATTGAAGTTGAAATTGAAGTTGAAATTGAAGTTGAAATTGAAGTTGAAATTGAAATTTAAAATTGAAGTTGAAATTGAAGTTAAAATTAAAGTTGAAATTGAAGTTGAAATTGAAGTTGAAATTGAAGTTAAAATTGAAGTTTAAGTTTAAGTAAAGTTAAAGTTGAAGTTGAATTTGAATTTGAAGTTGAACTTGAAAGTGAAGTTGAAGTTGAAATTGACGTTGAAGTTGAAGTTAAGTTGAAGTTGAAATTAAGTTTGAAATTGAAGTTGAAGTTGAAATTAAAGTTAAAATTGAAGTTAAATTTGAAGTTGAAATTGAAGTTGAAATTGAAGTTGAAATTGAAGTTGAAACTGAAGTTGAATTTGAAGGTGAACTTGAAAGTGAAGTTGAAGTTAAAATTGAAGTTGAAATTGAAGTTGAAATTGAAGTTGAAATTGAAGTTGAAATTGAAGTTGAAATTGAAGTTGAAATTGAAGTTGAAATTAATGTTAAAATTGAAGTTGAAATTGAAGTTGAAATTGAAGTTGAAATTTAAGTTGAAATTTAAGTTGAAATTGAAGTTAAAATTGAAGTTGAAATTGAATTTGAAATTGAAGTTGAAATTGAAGTTGAAATTGAAATTAAAATTGAAGTCGAAATTGAAGTTGAAATTGAAGTTGAAATTGAAGATGAAATTGAAGTTGAAATTGAAGTTGAAATTGAAGTTAAAATTGAAGTTAAAATTGAAGTTGAAAATGAAGTTGAAATTGAAGTTGAAATTGAAGTTGAAATTGAATTTGAAATTGAAGTTGAAATTGAAGTTGAAATTGGAGTTGAAATTGAAG